>JAJLRB010002272.1:0-16582 GCA_020976825.1 Odocoileus hemionus
ACTTAAGGAGTAGATGTAATGTTATAGATTGCAACTGATGTCACAAATATAGTGGGTGCGATATCACAAAGAATTAGGCGTGATATCAGTGGAGAGGTTTTGATGGTAAAGATACAGTGGGTGTGCTGTCTTATATAGTTGGTGTGATGTTATGTCTGAAGTGGATGTGACATCATAAATACTGTGGTTTGCTGTTATAAAGAGGATGTGATGCCATCTACAGAGCAATTAATATCATACATAGGCCGAGTGTGGTGTCAGCCACACAGAGGTTTGTGATGTTATACAGAGTTGGTGTGATGTCATAAATATAGTGCATAGGATGTCACACGTATACTAGATGTGATATCATATATATATTTGTTGTGATATCATCAATAGACTGGGTATGACGACATAGATCCAGTTGATGTGAGGTCAGATATAGTGGACGTGATGGCATAAATAAGGTGGTGTGATGTCGTAAAATTGGATGTGATGTCATAGGTACTACATATGATTTCATACATATAGTCGAGGTGATGTCATGCATACACTGGGTTTGATAAAATTGATACATTTGTTGTGATGAAACAGATACAGTGGGTGTGTAATCAGATATGGTGTCTGTGAAGTACACAATGGTTCTGTTTTCATAACACTATGTGTGATGCCATATAAAGTAGATAAGTTGGAAAGGTAGAGTGTGTGATGTCATCGATAGAGTCATTGTCTGATGTCACTTATATAGTGACTGTGATATCATACACAGTAAATGAAATGTCATATCATATATAATGCATGTGTTGTCATGAATACAGAGCAGGTGATGTCATAAATATTGTGGATTGTTGTCACATAGTGTGGATATGATGTCATGTGTAGTGCATCTAATGGCATACATATGCCACCTGTGATATCTTAAATAGTTGGTGTGATGGTGTCGACAAAGTGGGTGTGATGACATATAGAGTGGATGTGATGGCAGTTACAATGCGTTTCAAGACAGACATAGAGCTTGTGTAGTCATACACACAGTGTGGGTGAGAATGTATATAGTGGATATGATGTCCTAAACGTAGTATGTTCCATGACATCGGATACAGTGGTAGTGTTCCCATTCATATACCAAGTGAGATGTTATTTTTACTGAGTATTGTGTCTAAAGCATAGTAGGTGTCTTGTCATAATTACAGTGGCTGTGATGGCAAAAGTACAGTGTATGTGATGTCATATACAGTGGGTGTGGTGTCATGAATCGAGTGGGTCTGTTGCCATGAATACAGTCTGTGATGTCAAAAAGAGTGGGTGTTATGTCACAAATTAATCATAGGATGTCATATATATAGTGGGTTTGATATCACATATAATGCTGGTGTGGTATAATCAATATACTCAGTGATGACCCAGGTAAAGTGGATGTGATGTCAGATATACTGGGTTGATGACATGAGAAGAGTGGGTGTGATGTCTTAGAGTGTTGTGATATCATACAGAGTGTATGTGATATCATAAGTAGTTCATTAGGTGTCATAGACATTGTGGCTGTGGTATCATACATACAATGTGGGATTTATGATCGATAATTTTGTGTAATGACACAGGTACTGTAGATCTGCTATCAGATATAAAGGGTGTGATGTGAGATAAAGAAAATTTGATGTCATGAATAGAGTCACTTGATGTCACCCAGCGTGGGTGTGATGTCGTATATACTGCATATTGTTCTATACATATAGTATGTGTGGTGACCTGCATACAGTGTGTGGTATATCATTGATAGAGTGGGTGTCATCACACTGATACAGATTATGGAGGTTATGCTGTCAGACAGAGTGTTTGTATTGTCTTCACACGGTGTGTTTCATGTCAAATATAGTGGATATGTATTCAGAACCATAGTGGATGTGATGGGACAGATGGAGTGGCTGTGATGTCACTGATATAGGGGATGAGATGTCATAAACCGTGGATGTGATGTCATATAGAGGGGATTTGATGTCATGAATGCAGTGTCTGCGATGTCATAAATACTGATCCTTGATGTCATAAGGTGTGAATGTGATGTCATGTAGAATATGTATGATGTCATAAGTGTGCCGTGTCATAGCTTACATACCTGTGATGTCATCGACACAGAGGTACATCGATACACTTGTTTACACGTGTACACATTTGTGTGATGGCAAAAAAACAGTGACAGTGATGTCAAATATAGTGGGTGAGATATCAGGTATAGACGATGCATTTTCTTGAAAGCAGTATGTGTGATATCATAAATATTTGATATGATGTCCTAAATATACTAGCTGTGATGTCATACATATAGGGCTGTGATGTCATAAAGAGTTTATGTCATGTCATTTATCCTGAATGTGCTGTCATTCATAGAGTGTGTGTGATATCGTCCAGAGAGTGGGTGTGATATCATTGATACACTTGTTTTGAGGATATACATACAGTGGATGTAGTCTCAGATACCATGGGTGAGATGGCAGATATATAATATTTGTGTTGTCATGGGTGTGATCTCATCTATAGTGTCTGTGATGTCACGAAATCAATGAAGGTAATGCGATGATTGCAATGGTGTGAAGTCATAAACAGTGGATGCGACGTTATGTATAGTGTGTAAGATGTCATACCTAAAATGGGTGTGATGTCATAGGTACAGTAGGTCTGAGATCATCATTAGAGTGGTTGTGATGACACAGATACAGTGGATGCAATGTCAGATATATTTGGAGTGATGTCATGAGTACAGTGCCTGTGATGTCATAAATAATGTGGTGTCATGTCATAATATGTGGATGTGATTCCTTAAATAGTTCTTATGATGGTACGCAAACAGGGGTGTGATGTCATATATACAAAGGGTGTGATAAAATGGAAAGAGTCGGTGTGAGACACAGATACAGTGGTTGTGAGATAACAAAACTAGTGAATATGTATTGTATACAATGGATATGATGTCATGTTATATAGAGCGGATGAGATCTCATAGATAACCTTTTTGTGATATCATCAATACAGTGGATGTGATGACAGAGATACTGTGGATATGATGTCAACTATAGTGTGCATGATGCCTTAGAAATGGTGGTTTGATGTCATAACGTGAGGATGTGATGTCTTCCACAGTGCAAATATGCTACCCATACGCAGAGTGTGATGTCATTCAACGAGTAGGTGTGACGTGGTCAATACAGTCGGTGTGTGTGACACAGATTATTTGCTGTCATGTCACATGTATAGGGTATATATTGACCTACATACTGGATGTGATTTCATACATAGAAGTTGTGACATCGTAAGTACAGTAGTGTGAAGACTTAAGGAGTAGATGTAATGTTATAGATTGCAACTGATGTCACAAATATAGTGGGTGCGATATCACAAAGAATTAGGCGTGATATCAGTGGAGAGGTTTTGATGGTAAAGATACAGTGGGTGTGCTGTCTTATATAGTTGGTGTGATGTTATGTCTGAAGTGGATGTGACATCATAAATACTGTGGTTTGCTGTTATAAAGAGGATGTGATGCCATCTACAGAGCAATTAATATCATACATAGGCCGAGTGTGGTGTCAGCCACACAGAGGTTTGTGATGTTATACAGAGTTGGTGTGATGTCATAAATATAGTGCATAGGATGTCACACGTATACTAGATGTGATATCATATATATATTTGTTGTGATATCATCAATAGACTGGGTATGACGACATAGATCCAGTTGATGTGAGGTCAGATATAGTGGACGTGATGGCATAAATAAGGTGGTGTGATGTCGTAAAATTGGATGTGATGTCATAGGTACTACATATGATTTCATACATATAGTCGAGGTGATGTCATGCATACACTGGGTTTGATAAAATTGATACATTTGTTGTGATGAAACAGATACAGTGGGTGTGTAATCAGATATGGTGTCTGTGAAGTACACAATGGTTCTGTTTTCATAACACTATGTGTGATGCCATATAAAGTAGATAAGTTGGAAAGGTAGAGTGTGTGATGTCATCGATAGAGTCATTGTCTGATGTCACTTATATAGTGACTGTGATATCATACACAGTAAATGAAATGTCATATCATATATAATGCATGTGTTGTCATGAATACAGAGCAGGTGATGTCATAAATATTGTGGATTGTTGTCACATAGTGTGGATATGATGTCATGTGTAGTGCATCTAATGGCATACATATGCCACCTGTGATATCTTAAATAGTTGGTGTGATGGTGTCGACAAAGTGGGTGTGATGACATATAGAGTGGATGTGATGGCAGTTACAATGCGTTTCAAGACAGACATAGAGCTTGTGTAGTCATACACACAGTGTGGGTGAGAATGTATATAGTGGATATGATGTCCTAAACGTAGTATGTTCCATGACATCGGATACAGTGGTAGTGTTCCCATTCATATACCAAGTGAGATGTTATTTTTACTGAGTATTGTGTCTAAAGCATAGTAGGTGTCTTGTCATAATTACAGTGGCTGTGATGGCAAAAGTACAGTGTATGTGATGTCATATACAGTGGGTGTGGTGTCATGAATCGAGTGGGTCTGTTGCCATGAATACAGTCTGTGATGTCAAAAAGAGTGGGTGTTATGTCACAAATTAATCATAGGATGTCATATATATAGTGGGTTTGATATCACATATAATGCTGGTGTGGTATAATCAATATACTCAGTGATGACCCAGGTAAAGTGGATGTGATGTCAGATATACTGGGTTGATGACATGAGAAGAGTGGGTGTGATGTCTTAGAGTGTTGTGATATCATACAGAGTGTATGTGATATCATAAGTAGTTCATTAGGTGTCATAGACATTGTGGCTGTGGTATCATACATACAATGTGGGATTTATGATCGATAATTTTGTGTAATGACACAGGTACTGTAGATCTGCTATCAGATATAAAGGGTGTGATGTGAGATAAAGAAAATTTGATGTCATGAATAGAGTCACTTGATGTCACCCAGCGTGGGTGTGATGTCGTATATACTGCATATTGTTCTATACATATAGTATGTGTGGTGACCTGCATACAGTGTGTGGTATATCATTGATAGAGTGGGTGTCATCACACTGATACAGATTATGGAGGTTATGCTGTCAGACAGAGTGTTTGTATTGTCTTCACACGGTGTGTTTCATGTCAAATATAGTGGATATGTATTCAGAACCATAGTGGATGTGATGGGACAGATGGAGTGGCTGTGATGTCACTGATATAGGGGATGAGATGTCATAAACCGTGGATGTGATGTCATATAGAGGGGATTTGATGTCATGAATGCAGTGTCTGCGATGTCATAAATACTGATCCTTGATGTCATAAGGTGTGAATGTGATGTCATGTAGAATATGTATGATGTCATAAGTGTGCCGTGTCATAGCTTACATACCTGTGATGTCATCGACACAGAGGTACATCGATACACTTGTTTACACGTGTACACATTTGTGTGATGGCAAAAAACAGTGACAGTGATGTCAAATATAGTGGGTGAGATATCAGGTATAGACGATGCATTTTCTTGAAAGCAGTATGTGTGATATCATAAATATTTGATATGATGTCCTAAATATACTAGCTGTGATGTCATACATATAGGGCTGTGATGTCATAAAGAGTTTATGTCATGTCATTTATCCTGAATGTGCTGTCATTCATAGAGTGTGTGTGATATCGTCCAGAGAGTGGGTGTGATATCATTGATACACTTGTTTTGAGGATATACATACAGTGGATGTAGTCTCAGATACCATGGGTGAGATGGCAGATATAATATTTGTGTTGTCATGGGTGTGATCTCATCTATAGTGTCTGTGATGTCACGAAATCAATGAAGGTAATGCGATGATTGCAATGGTGTGAAGTCATAAACAGTGGATGCGACGTTATGTATAGTGTGTAAGATGTCATACCTAAAATGGGTGTGATGTCATAGGTACAGTAGGTCTGAGATCATCATTAGAGTGGTTGTGATGACACAGATACAGTGGATGCAATGTCAGATATATTTGGAGTGATGTCATGAGTACAGTGCCTGTGATGTCATAAATAATGTGGTGTCATGTCATAATATGTGGATGTGATTCCTTAAATAGTTCTTATGATGGTACGCAAACAGGGGTGTGATGTCATATATACAAAGGGTGTGATAAAATGGAAAGAGTCGGTGTGAGACACAGATACAGTGGTTGTGAGATAACAAAACTAGTGAATATGTATTGTATACAATGGATATGATGTCATGTTATATAGAGCGGATGAGATCTCATAGATAACCTTTTTGTGATATCATCAATACAGTGGATGTGATGACAGAGATACTGTGGATATGATGTCAACTATAGTGTGCATGATGCCTTAGAAATGGTGGTTTGATGTCATAACGTGAGGATGTGATGTCTTCCACAGTGCAAATATGCTACCCATACGCAGAGTGTGATGTCATTCAACGAGTAGGTGTGACGTGGTCAATACAGTCGGTGTGGTGACACAGATTATTTGCTGTCATGTCACATGTATAGGGTATATATTGACCTACATACTGGATGTGATTTCATACATAGAAGTTGTGACATCGTAAGTACAGTAGTGTGAAGACTTAAGGAGTAGATGTAATGTTATAGATTGCAACTGATGTCACAAATATAGTGGGTGCGATATCACAAAGAATTAGGCGTGATATCAGTGGAGAGGTTTTGATGGTAAAGATACAGTGGGTGTGCTGTCTTATATAGTTGGTGTGATGTTATGTCTGAAGTGGATGTGACATCATAAATACTGTGGTTTGCTGTTATAAAGAGGATGTGATGCCATCTACAGAGCAATTAATATCATACATAGGCCGAGTGTGGTGTCAGCCACACAGAGGTTTGTGATGTTATACAGAGTTGGTGTGATGTCATAAATATAGTGCATAGGATGTCACACGTATACTAGATGTGATATCATATATATATTTGTTGATATATCATCAATAGACTGGGTATGACGACATAGATCCAGTTGATGTGAGGTCAGATATAGTGGACGTGATGGCATAAATAAGGTGGTGTGATGTCGTAAAATTGGATGTGATGTCATAGGTACTACATATGATTTCATACATATAGTCGAGGTGATGTCATGCATACACTGGGTTTGATAAAATTGATACATTTGTTGTGATGAAACAGATACAGTGGGTGTGTAATCAGATATGGTGTCTGTGAAGTACACAATGGTTCTGTTTTCATAACACTATGTGTGATGCCATATAAAGTAGATAAGTTGGAAAGGTAGAGTGTGTGATGTCATCGATAGAGTCATTGTCTGATGTCACTTATATAGTGACTGTGATATCATACACAGTAAATGAAATGTCATATCATATATAATGCATGTGTTGTCATGAATACAGAGCAGGTGATGTCATAAATATTGTGGATTGTTGTCACATAGTGTGGATATGATGTCATGTGTAGTGCATCTAATGGCATACATATGCCACCTGTGATATCTTAAATAGTTGGTGTGATGGTGTCGACAAAGTGGGTGTGATGACATATAGAGTGGATGTGATGGCAGTTACAATGCGTTTCAAGACAGACATAGAGCTTGTGTAGTCATACACACAGTGTGGGTGAGAATGTATATAGTGGATATGATGTCCTAAACGTAGTATGTTCCATGACATCGGATACAGTGGTAGTGTTCCCATTCATATACCAAGTGAGATGTTATTTTTACTGAGTATTGTGTCTAAAGCATAGTAGGTGTCTTGTCATAATTACAGTGGCTGTGATGGCAAAAGTACAGTGTATGTGATGTCATATACAGTGGGTGTGGTGTCATGAATCGAGTGGGTCTGTTGCCATGAATACAGTCTGTGATGTCAAAAAGAGTGGGTGTTATGTCACAAATTAATCATAGGATGTCATATATATAGTGGGTTTGATATCACATATAATGCTGGTGTGGTATAATCAATATACTCAGTGATGACCCAGGTAAAGTGGATGTGATGTCAGATATACTGGGTTGATGACATGAGAAGAGTGGGTGTGATGTCTTAGAGTGTTGTGATATCATACAGAGTGTATGTGATATCATAAGTAGTTCATTAGGTGTCATAGACATTGTGGCTGTGGTATCATACATACAATGTGGGATTTATGATCGATAATTTTGTGTAATGACACAGGTACTGTAGATCTGCTATCAGATATAAAGGGTGTGATGTGAGATAAAGAAAATTTGATGTCATGAATAGAGTCACTTGATGTCACCCAGCGTGGGTGTGATGTCGTATATACTGCATATTGTTCTATACATATAGTATGTGTGGTGACCTGCATACAGTGTGTGGTATATCATTGATAGAGTGGGTGTCATCACACTGATACAGATTATGGAGGTTATGCTGTCAGACAGAGTGTTTGTATTGTCTTCACACGGTGTGTTTCATGTCAAATATAGTGGATATGTATTCAGAACCATAGTGGATGTGATGGGACAGATGGAGTGGCTGTGATGTCACTGATATAGGGGATGAGATGTCATAAACCGTGGATGTGATGTCATATAGAGGGGATTTGATGTCATGAATGCAGTGTCTGCGATGTCATAAATACTGATCCTTGATGTCATAAGGTGTGAATGTGATGTCATGTAGAATATGTATGATGTCATAAGTGTGCCGTGTCATAGCTTACATACCTGTGATGTCATCGACACAGAGGTACATCGATACACTTGTTTACACGTGTACACATTTGTGTGATGGCAAAAAAAAACAGTGACAGTGATGTCAAATATAGTGGGTGAGATATCAGGTATAGACGATGCATTTTCTTGAAAGCAGTATGTGTGATATCATAAATATTTGATATGATGTCCTAAATATACTAGCTGTGATGTCATACATATAGGGCTGTGATGTCATAAAGAGTTTATGTCATGTCATTTATCCTGAATGTGCTGTGTCATCATAGTGTGTGTGTGTGATATCGTCCAGAGAGTGGGTGTGATATCATTGATACACTTGTTTTGAGGATATACATACAGTGGATGTAGTCTCAGATACCATGGGTGAGATGGCAGATATAATATTTGTGTTGTCATGGGTGTGATCTCATCTATAGTGTCTGTGATGTCACGAAATCAATGAAGGTAATGCGATGATTGCAATGGTGTGAAGTCATAAACAGTGGATGCGACGTTATGTATAGTGTGTAAGATGTCATACCTAAAATGGGTGTGATGTCATAGGTACAGTAGGTCTGAGATCATCATTAGAGTGGTTGTGATGACACAGATACAGTGGATGCAATGTCAGATATATTTGGAGTGATGTCATGAGTACAGTGCCTGTGATGTCATAAATAATGTGGTGTCATGTCATAATATGTGGATGTGATTCCTTAAATAGTTCTTATGATGGTACGCAAACAGGGGGTGTGATGTCATATATACAAAGGGTGTGATAAAAAATGGAAAGAGTCGGTGTGAGACACAGATACAGTGGTTGTGAGATAACAAAACTAGTGAATATGTATTGTATACAATGGATATGATGTCATGTTATATAGAGCGGATGAGATCTCATAGATAACCTTTTTGTGATATCATCAATACAGTGGATGTGATGACAGAGATACTGTGGATATGATGTCAACTATAGTGTGCATGATGCCTTAGAAATGGTGGTTTGATGTCATAACGTGAGGATGTGATGTCTTCCACAGTGCAAATATGCTACCCATACGCAGAGTGTGATGTCATTCAACGAGTAGGTGTGACGTGGTCAATACAGTCGGTGTGGTGACACAGATTATTTGCTGTCATGTCACATGTATAGGGTATATATTGACCTACATACTGGATGTGATTTCATACATAGAAGTTGTGACATCGTAAGTACAGTAGTGTGAAGACTTAAGGAGTAGATGTAATGTTATAGATTGCAACTGATGTCACAAATATAGTGGGTGCGATATCACAAAGAATTAGGCGTGATATCAGTGGAGAGGTTTTGATGGTAAAGATACAGTGGGTGTGCTGTCTTATATAGTTGGTGTGATGTTATGTCTGAAGTGGATGTGACATCATAAATACTGTGGTTTGCTGTTATAAAGAGGATGTGATGCCATCTACAGAGCAATTAATATCATACATAGGCCGAGTGTGGTGTCAGCCACACAGAGGTTTGTGATGTTATACAGAGTTGGTGTGATGTCATAAATATAGTGCATAGGATGTCACACGTATACTAGATGTGATATCATATATATATTTGTTGTGATATCATCAATAGACTGGGTATGACGACATAGATCCAGTTGATGTGAGGTCAGATATAGTGGACGTGATGGCATAAATAAGGTGGTGTGATGTCGTAAAATTGGATGTGATGTCATAGGTACTACATATGATTTCATACATATAGTCGAGGTGATGTCATGCATACACTGGGTTTGATAAAATTTATACATTTGTTGTGATGAAACAGATACAGTGGGTGTGTAATCAGATATGGTGTCTGTGAAGTACACAATGGTTCTGTTTTCATAACACTATGTGTGATGCCATATAAAGTAGATAAGTTGGAAAGGTAGAGTGTGTGATGTCATCGATAGAGTCATTGTCTGATGTCACTTATATAGTGACTGTGATATCATACACAGTAAATGAAATGTCATATCATATATAATGCATGTGTTGTCATGAATACAGAGCAGGTGATGTCATAAATATTGTGGATTGTTGTCACATAGTGTGGATATGATGTCATGTGTAGTGCATCTAATGGCATACATATGCCACCTGTGATATCTTAAATAGTTGGTGTGATGGTGTCGACAAAGTGGGTGTGATGACATATAGAGTGGATGTGATGGCAGTTACAATGCGTTTCAAGACAGACATAGAGCTTGTGTAGTCATACACACAGTGTGGGTGAGAATGTATATAGTGGATATGATGTCCTAAACGTAGTATGTTCCATGACATCGGATACAGTGGTAGTGTTCCCATTCATATACCAAGTGAGATGTTATTTTTACTGAGTATTGTGTCTAAAGCATAGTAGGTGTCTTGTCATAATTACAGTGGCTGTGATGGCAAAAGTACAGTGTATGTGATGTCATATACAGTGGGTGTGGTGTCATGAATCGAGTGGGTCTGTTGCCATGAATACAGTCTGTGATGTCAAAAAGAGTGGGTGTTATGTCACAAATTAATCATAGGATGTCATATATATAGTGGGTTTGATATCACATATAATGCTGGTGTGGTATAATCAATATACTCAGTGATGACCCAGGTAAAGTGGATGTGATGTCAGATATACTGGGTTGATGACATGAGAAGAGTGGGTGTGATGTCTTAGAGTGTTGTGATATCATACAGAGTGTATGTGATATCATAAGTAGTTCATTAGGTGTCATAGACATTGTGGCTGTGGTATCATACATACAATGTGGGATTTATGATCGATAATTTTGTGTAATGACACAGGTACTGTAGATCTGCTATCAGATATAAAGGGTGTGATGTGAGATAAAGAAAATTTGATGTCATGAATAGAGTCACTTGATGTCACCCAGCGTGGGTGTGATGTCGTATATACTGCATATTGTTCTATACATATAGTATGTGTGGTGACCTGCATACAGTGTGTGGTATATCATTGATAGAGTGGGTGTCATCACACTGATACAGATTATGGAGGTTATGCTGTCAGACAGAGTGTTTGTATTGTCTTCACACGGTGTGTTTCATGTCAAATATAGTGGATATGTATTCAGAACCATAGTGGATGTGATGGGACAGATGGAGTGGCTGTGATGTCACTGATATAGGGGATGAGATGTCATAAACCGTGGATGTGATGTCATATAGAGGGGATTTGATGTCATGAATGCAGTGTCTGCGATGTCATAAATACTGATCCTTGATGTCATAAGGTGTGAATGTGATGTCATGTAGAATATGTATGATGTCATAAGTGTGCCGTGTCATAGCTTACATACCTGTGATGTCATCGACACAGAGGTACATCGATACACTTGTTTACACGTGTACACATTTGTGTGATGGCAAAAAAAAAACAGTGACAGTGATGTCAAATATAGTGGGTGAGATATCAGGTATAGACGATGCATTTTCTTGAAAGCAGTATGTGTGATATCATAAATATTTGATATGATGTCCTAAATATACTAGCTGTGATGTCATACATATAGGGCTGTGATGTCATAAAGAGTTTATGTCATGTCATTTATCCTGAATGTGCTGTCATTCATAGAGTGTGTGTGATATCGTCCAGAGAGTGGGTGTGATATCATTGATACACTTGTTTTGAGGATATACATACAGTGGATGTAGTCTCAGATACCATGGGTGAGATGGCAGATATAATATTTGTGTTGTCATGGGTGTGATCTCATCTATAGTGTCTGTGATGTCACGAAATCAATGAAGGTAATGCGATGATTGCAATGGTGTGAAGTCATAAACAGTGGATGCGACGTTATGTATAGTGTGTAAGATGTCATACCTAAAATGGGTGTGATGTCATAGGTACAGTAGGTCTGAGATCATCATTAGAGTGGTTGTGATGACACAGATACAGTGGATGCAATGTCAGATATATTTGGAGTGATGTCATGAGTACAGTGCCTGTGATGTCATAAATAATGTGGTGTCATGTCATAATATGTGGATGTGATTCCTTAAATAGTTCTTATGATGGTACGCAAACAGGGGTGTGATGTCATATATACAAAGGGTGTGATAAAATGGAAAGAGTCGGTGTGAGACACAGATACAGTGGTTGTGAGATAACAAAACTAGTGAATATGTATTGTATACAATGGATATGATGTCATGTTATATAGAGCGGATGAGATCTCATAGATAACCTTTTTGTGATATCATCAATACAGTGGATGTGATGACAGAGATACTGTGGATATGATGTCAACTATAGTGTGCATGATGCCTTAGAAATGGTGGTTTGATGTCATAACGTGAGGATGTGATGTCTTCCACAGTGCAAATATGCTACCCATACGCAGAGTGTGATGTCATTCAACGAGTAGGTGTGACGTGGTCAATACAGTCGGTGTGGTGACACAGATTATTTGCTGTCATGTCACATGTATAGGGTATATATTGACCTACATACTGGATGTGATTTCATACATAGAAGTTGTGACATCGTAAGTACAGTAGTGTGAAGACTTAAGGAGTAGATGTAATGTTATAGATTGCAACTGATGTCACAAATATAGTGGGTGCGATATCACAAAGAATTAGGCGTGATATCAGTGGAGAGGTTTTGATGGTAAAGATACAGTGGGTGTGCTGTCTTATATAGTTGGTGTGATGTTATGTCTGAAGTGGATGTGACATCATAAATACTGTGGTTTGCTGTTATAAAGAGGATGTGATGCCATCTACAGAGCAATTAATATCATACATAGGCCGAGTGTGGTGTCAGCCACACAGAGGTTTGTGATGTTATACAGAGTTGGTGTGATGTCATAAATATAGTGCATAGGATGTCACACGTATACTAGATGTGATATCATATATATATTTGTTGTGATATCATCAATAGACTGGGTATGACGACATAGATCCAGTTGATGTGAGGTCAGATATAGTGGACGTGATGGCATAAATAAGGTGGTGTGATGTCGTAAAAATTGGATGTGATGTCATAGGTACTACATATGATTTCATACATATAGTCGAGGTGATGTCATGCATACACTGGGTTTGATAAAATTGATACATTTGTTGTGATGAAACAGATACAGTGGGTGTGTAATCAGATATGGTGTCTGTGAAGTACACAATGGTTCTGTTTTCATAACACTATGTGTGATGCCATATAAAGTAGATAAGTTGGAAAGGTAGAGTGTGTGATGTCATCGATAGAGTCATTGTCTGATGTCACTTATATAGTGACTGTGATATCATACACAGTAAATGAAATGTCATATCATATATAATGCATGTGTTGTCATGAATACAGAGCAGGTGATGTCATAAATATTGTGGATTGTTGTCACATAGTGTGGATATGATGTCATGTGTAGTGCATCTAATGGCATACATATGCCACCTGTGATATCTTAAATAGTTGGTGTGATGGTGTCGACAAAGTGGGTGTGATGACATATAGAGTGGATGTGATGGCAGTTACAATGCGTTTCAAGACAGACATAGAGCTTGTGTAGTCATACACACAGTGTGGGTGAGAATGTATATAGTGGATATGATGTCCTAAACGTAGTATGTTCCATGACATCGGATACAGTGGTAGTGTTCCCATTCATATACCAAGTGAGATGTTATTTTTACTGAGTATTGTGTCTAAAGCATAGTAGGTGTCTTGTCATAATTACAGTGGCTGTGATGGCAAAAGTACAGTGTATGTGATGTCATATACAGTGGGTGTGGTGTCATGAATCGAGTGGGTCTGTTGCCATGAATACAGTCTGTGATGTCAAAAAGAGTGGGTGTTATGTCACAAATTAATCATAGGATGTCATATATATAGTGGGTTTGATATCACATATAATGCTGGTGTGGTATAATCAATATACTCAGTGATGACCCAGGTAAAGTGGATGTGATGTCAGATATACTGGGTTGATGACATGAGAAGAGTGGGTGTGATGTCTTAGAGTGTTGTGATATCATACAGAGTGTATGTGATATCATAAGTAGTTCATTAGGTGTCATAGACATTGTGGCTGTGGTATCATACATACAATGTGGGATTTATGATCGATAATTTTGTGTAATGACACAGGTACTGTAGATCTGCTATCAGATATAAAGGGTGTGATGTGAGATAAAGAAAATTTGATGTCATGAATAGAGTCACTTGATGTCACCCAGCGTGGGTGTGATGTCGTATATACTGCATATTGTTCTATACATATAGTATGTGTGGTGACCTGCATACAGTGTGTGGTATATCATTGATAGAGTGGGTGTCATCACACTGATACAGATTATGGAGGTTATGCTGTCAGACAGAGTGTTTGTATTGTCTTCACACGGTGTGTTTCATGTCAAATATAGTGGATATGTATTCAGAACCATAGTGGATGTGATGGGACAGATGGAGTGGCTGTGATGTCACTGATATAGGGGATGAGATGTCATAAACCGTGGATGTGATGTCATATAGAGGGGATTTGATGTCATGAATGCAGTGTCTGCGATGTCATAAATACTGATCCTTGATGTCATAAGGTGTGAATGTGATGTCATGTAGAATATGTATGATGTCATAAGTGTGCCGTGTCATAGCTTACATACCTGTGATGTCATCGACACAGAGGTACATCGATACACTTGTTTACACGTGTACACATTTGTGTGATGGCAAAAAAACAGTGACAGTGATGTCAAATATAGTGGGTGAGATATCAGGTATAGACGATGCATTTTCTTGAAAGCAGTATGTGTGATATCATAAATATTTGATATGATGTCCTAAATATACTAGCTGTGATGTCATACATATAGGGCTGTGATGTCATAAAGAGTTTATGTCATGTCATTTATCCTGAATGTGCTGTCATTCATAGAGTGTGTGTGATATCGTCCAGAGAGTGGGTGTGATATCATTGATACACTTGTTTTGAGGATATACATACAGTGGATGTAGTCTCAGATACCATGGGTGAGATGGCAGATATAACATTTGTGTTGTCATGGGTGTGATCTCATCTATAGTGTCTGTGATGTCACGAAATCAATGAAGGTAATGCGATGATTGCAATGGTGTGAAGTCATAAACAGTGGATGCGACGTTATGTATAGTGTGTAAGATGTCATACCTAAAATGGGTGTGATGTCATAGGTACAGTAGGTCTGAGATCATCATTAGAGTGGTTGTGATGACACAGATACAGTGGATGCAATGTCAGATATATTTGGAGTGATGTCATGAGTACAGTGCCTGTGATGTCATAAATAATGTGGTGTCATGTCATAATATGTGGATGTGATTCCTTAAATAGTTCTTATGATGGTACGCAAACAGGGGTGTGATGTCATATATACAAAGGGTGTGATAAAATGGAAAGAGTCGGTGTGAGACACAGATACAGTGGTTGTGAGATAACAAAACTAGTGAATATGTATTGTATACAATGGATATGATGTCATGTTATATAGAGCGGATGAGATCTCATAGATAACCTTTTTGTGATATCATCAATACAGTGGATGTGATGACAGAGATACTGTGGATATGATGTCAACTATAGTGTGCATGATGCCTTAGAAATGGTGGTTTGATGTCATAACGTGAGGATGTGATGTCTTCCACAGTGCAAATATGCTACCCATACGCAGAGTGTGATGTCATTCAACGAGTAGGTGTGACGTGGTCAATACAGTCGGTGTGGTGACACAGATTATTTGCTGTCATGTCACATGTATAGGGTATATATTGACCTACATACTGGATGTGATTTCATACATAGAAGTTGTGACATCGTAAGTACAGTAGTGTGAAGACTTAAGGAGTAGATGTAATGTTATAGATTGCAACTGA
>JAJLRB010002273.1:0-33441 GCA_020976825.1 Odocoileus hemionus
TCCAGAGCCATCCCACATTACCCATCAAACACGAAGAAGTGGGGCTTGACTTCCTTAAAACAACAACAGAGAATCCACGAGAACACCGTCCAAAGTCCAGAAGGAACACCAAGTTCAGCAGAGCAACTCTTTAAGACAAAACTCTCAGTCCCCTTCCCCTTTCTTGAGATATGGGGATTGTTCTCCTGACCTTTGTGACTAACATTACTCCTTGTTCCCTTGGGAACAGTTTGCAGTATGTTTGGTTTGCTGAACTCTATCATTCCTGAAAGAAGTTTCTTGTCCTTGCTGCATGACCATATATATTCATAGAAAAAATCATTAAAGCACCTTTCTATCCATTAGAGCTTAGGTCCCCGGTCTTTTTTTGTCTCTCTCTCTCTTTCTCTTCTCTCTCTATCTTTTTCTGGGCTGACTTTCTGGAGCGTGGAGACCCGTCGTGCTCACTTTTCTGCCCGGGCTTGTAAAGACCCCACCCAAAAGGGTTGCCTGGTACCTTGTGGTGAGTGATGCAAGCCCTGTGTCAAGGACAATATTGGTCCTTTGTGTAAACCAGGGATATCAGCCTCCTTCTCTCTTTTACTTTCTGATCGCTAACCTGTACCCAAAAGGTTCCGGTCCATTAAAGGACCCCAGTAAATGTGGCCAAAGAACAGGGACACTGGTATACGTGCTATATCGGAGGATGTGACTCATGGACATATTGAGGTCTGTAAATACTAAGGCTTGGCTTAAAAGGCTGGCCAGCCCCATTATTATTTTTCTACTTTACTTCACACACTTCTTTTTACATTTCAGGGACTTCTGTTTCACGCCAATGAATAGAGGCTTTTGCCTTCAAACAGTAGTTGAACATAATCCTTAGTTTCCTCATCAAAATGCAGTTTTTGACTTATAAAATATGGGTCCGGGTCAAAAAGAAAATGTTAAATGAGCAGCCAAACAAGGAAAAACTATTCCAATTGATCTCTAGCCCCTATGCGCTCTTATTAAGGCTGTAATTCTGCCATTTAAAGGTATATTCTAAAGCCCTTCCAATATTCAGCAACAGACAAAACACTTATTATAAAAACATATAAATTAAATGATAAAACTTTACAAAAGGCACAAATTAAAACATTACAAAATATCTCAAAATTTTCTTGCTAGCCCTGCCCATGGCTGTTTTCCAAGTGCTTCTCCTCTGCCCAACATCGCAACACCAAAAGTCTCTTTGTTGGA
Organism: Odocoileus hemionus; assembly: GCA_020976825.1. Classification (NCBI taxonomy): domain Eukaryota; kingdom Metazoa; phylum Chordata; class Mammalia; order Artiodactyla; family Cervidae; genus Odocoileus; species Odocoileus hemionus. The sequence continues at coordinate 1,222 of JAJLRB010002273.1, forward strand.
ACACTAATGAAAAGTTTACATTAAATTTTAAGCTAGACTAGATAATGCTTTCTTCCCATACTCTAATCAATGTATCTAAAATTATCTAAGTTTCAATGTATCTGTTTTTTGTTTTTAGATAGTGTGGAGTTAATGGGCTCTTATTTGGTTTTTCAAGGCATTTCACGAACTGAAGGGTGTTCAAAGTTGGGTATAATGTTTATTTAATTGTGAATGTGATTTCAATATATTATTTGTTAATCTAGTAGAGACTTTTCTGAGTCATGAACATTTTATAATACTTTTGTTATCCTTGGTTTGGGGTACGATACGATTGTCCAAAAGGTATAACCTATTATCTATTATAGTATACTGTTATATTATATATATAATATTATATATATAATAAATATAAATTTATAGGTGAGATGAAATCTTTTTAGATAAGCTCTATTAAAAAGAATTCTATTTTTGATAAATGATATATTCTCTGTAATCTTGAAGTGGTCTCTTGAGATCTGAGTGACCCAGCTTGTTTGAGTTGTCTGAACTAAGTAGTAGAAATTTGTTGGATGGCTGGGTCATTTCCAATATGAATTAGGATTTTTAATGCATTAATTGCTGAACATTGGCTTACTCTTATTTAAAAGGGGATTTTCTTGCAGAAGAGCTAAAGAGATTTTGAGCTCTTAATGAATATAAGTATATATTTGGACTGGAAATGGACGTATGTACATATAATATGATTGATTAAATTGTTCAATGATCTATAAAATGCTAACATACAAGATATTTCTTGGTTGCTATAGATAAGTAAATAGAGTCCAGAGGAACACCAAGGTTCAGCACACCAAATCAAAAAGCCCCGGGTACCCCAAATCATCGGAGAAGAGAGCTGATTCCCTTTTTTTGACTCAAGAGGAATGCAAACGTTTCCACAAGCACCTGAACATAGCCTCTCTTACGATAATATCGAGAAGGACCCTGACTTCCTGCCTCAAGTGGAAATAGAACACCGAATCCCTACTCGTATTATGGCCATAATCTTCCCTCCAGGTTTGATCATGCTAACTTACCTCTCCCTAATAAGAGAATGGTGAACCCCCTGTGAACTTAGAAAAGCCTAGTTCCCCACCTCATCTCGACAAGCCTCACATCGCCCTTGAATTTAGAGAGAAACTTGGACTTCAATGCGTCCCAAAGACAACAAGCCTGACTTTGCTCTTAATAATTATAAACCCGACAACACTGTAACTGAAAGGACCCTAGGTCTCAAGTCTCACCTAAACTAGTCATCCAGGAATCCCTCCAACCTGCGATGAAATCTCAGGATCCCTCCACTAACATAATCCAATCGCTGAAGCAAACTCGAATTTTGAAGGCCATCCCAAGTTCTACTCGAGATACACCCCTTTTCCCCCCGCAACTAAAAAAACGGGAAATTCCCCCCGCCGGGAGATTTGTCCCATTACCCTGCATTGGTGCAGAGCAATTCCTTGTTCCACATCAAAAACCCAAAGGGGCCTGGCTTCCTGGGTGGAAGAAAAGATAATCCCAAAAAACACTGTCAAAAGTCAAAGGGGCCCTGGGGCACCGCAGCACATGAAAAGATCCGTGTACCCATAATCCACTCAAGATGGGCCCGATTGCCCGCATTGGGCCCCAACCACCCCCATTACCCCCAAACACGAAAGTGGCTTGACTTCCTTTAAACAAAAACAAGAACCACGAAACACCGTCCAAACCGAGGAACACCAAGTTCAGCAAGCAACGCTTTAAGACAAAACGCTCGTCCCCTTCCCCTTTCTTGAGTATGGATTGCCTCCTACCTTGTACTAACATTTCTCCTTGTTCCCCTTGGAAAAATTTCAGTCTGTTTTGGTTTGCTGAACCTATCATTCCTGAAAAAAGTTTCTTGTCCTGCAGCAGTATATATTCATAGAAAAATCATTTAAGCACCTTCTTCCATTTGACTTTGGGCCCCGGGGCTTTTTTTTTTCTCCTCTCTCTTTCTCTCTTTCTCTCTATCTTTTTTTGCTGACTTTCTGGGCGTGGAGCCCGTCGTCTCACTTTTCTGCCCGGCTTCTAAGCCCACCCAAAAAGGGGGCCTGGGACCTTGGTTTGTATCAAACCCGTGTCAAGAAAAAATTGGGCCTTTTTTGTAAACCAAGGATATCAGCCTCCTTCTCTCTTTTACTTTCTGACGCAAACCCCATACCACAAGGGCCGGCCTTAAAGGGCCCCATAAATGGCCAAAGAACAGGGAATTGGGTTTTCGGCGATACGGGCGGTGTACTCATGGGCAATTGAGGTCGTAAAAAACTAAGGGTTGGGTTAAAAGGCTGGCCACCCCATTATTTTTTTACTTTCTTCAACCTTTTTTACATTTCAGGACTTCTGGTTTCACCCAATGAGTAAGGCTTCCTTCAAACTGTATTGAACATAATCCTATTTCCTCATAACTGCAGTTTTGACTTATAAAAATTGTCCGTCTAAGAAAAGTTAAATGACACCAAAACAAAAAAACTATTTCAATTGTCTCTAGCCCCTATACGCTATTACTAAGCTGATATTCTGCCAGTTAGAAGTATATCTATGCCCGGGCCAATATTGCAGCAACAGACAAAACACTTATATAACCATAAAAATTATATGATTAAGTCATTACTAAAAGCCTCAATTAAAACATTACAAAATACGTCGAAATTTTTCTTCCTTGCCATCCCTGGCCTTTCCAAAGGCTCTCCTGTCAACATCCAACACATAAAGTCTCTTTGTTTGGAACTTAAGGAAAAGTAACATTCTACTTGTAAGCCTAGACTAGATTATGCTTCTTCCCATACGCTAATCAATGTATCTTAAATTACCTAAGTTGCAATGTATTGTTTTTGTTTTTTAGATAGCTGTGAGTTAATGCGGTCTTTTTGGTTTTACAATTCACGAACGAAGGGGGTTAAAGTTGGGTTTTTAAGTTTATTTAATTTTAGAAGTATTTAATATAATTATTTTTAATCGTAGAGACTTTTTTGGGGTCATGAACATTTTAAAACTTTGGTTATGCCTTGGTTTGGGTAAGATACGTTTCCAAAAAATGTAAAACTTTTTTAATAATAAGTTATATAAAAAAAAATTTATATGTGAGATAAAAATTTCAGAAAGCTCTATTAAAAGAATTTTTTTTTGATAAAATATATTCTCTGTAAACTGGAGTGGTCCTTGAGATCTGAGGACCCGCTGTTGGAGTTGGCGAAACAAGTAGAAAATTTTTGGGTGGCGGGTCATTTCCAAAGAATTGCATTTAAAGCATTTAATTTCTGAACATTGGGGTTTCTCTTACAAGGGGGTTTCTTGCAGAAGCGCTAAAGTATTTTGATCTCTTTTAATGAATATAACTATATTTTTGGGCTGGAAGGACGTATTACAAAAAATAATTTGATAAAAATTTCAATATCTATAAATGCAACATACATGAATTTTTTGGTTGCTAAGATAAGTAAAATAGAGTCCAGAGGAACAAACCAAAACAACACACCAAATCAAGAAAGACCGGGTAACCCCCAAAACTCCGAAATGAAGCTATTCCCTTTTTGACTCAAAGGAATGAAGTTCCACAAGTACCTAACAAAACCCCTCTAAGCTATAATATCTGAAGGACCCTGATTTTTTCCCTTTCCCAAGTGGAATGAACACCGAGATTCCATGACTCGAAAAAGGCCGGGTTTCCTTCCAGTGACTTTAATGCAGGCTAGTCTTTCATCCCCCAAATGAAGTGAGGTGAATCCATGTGGGGAAATTCAGAGAAAGCGCTATTCCCCGCCCATCTCGACGGGGCCTCACTCCCCCTTTAAATTCAAAGGGAAATTTGGGCCAAAGGTCAAAAGGGAAAAAAGCCTGACTTCTCTTAAAATTCATGGAACACAATCACTGTGGGAACTGAAAGAACCCCGGGGCCAAATCTCACCTAAAAGGCATCCAGATTGCCCTGCCAACCTCGTAGAAACCGAGGGGGTCCCCGCAACTAGACATATCCTATTTGCGAACAAACCGAATTTTAAGGGCATCCAATTCTAACTCGAATACACCCCCCCTTCCCGCCGCAACTAGAGAAAAAAAGGCGAACTTCCCCCCGCGCTGATTTGGTTCCTATTACCCCCGCATGGTGAGAGCAATTCCCTTTTTCCACATCAAAACAAAGGGGCCTGGACTTTCCCCGGATGGAAAAAATAATCCCAAAGAACATGTCACAATCTAAAGGGGGGCCCGGGCACCGCAGCAAAATAAAAGAAACCGTGTACCCATAAACCACTCAAGAAGGCCCGTTTCCCTGCATTGGCTCCAAAACTCCCACATTACCCATCAAACACAGAAGGGCTTGACTTTTTTAAAAAAAAACAAGAACCCCGAGAACACCGCCCAAAATCCAAAACACCAAGTTCACAAGCAACCTTTTAACATCTCTTATCACCGTCCCCTTGCTGAAGATGATTGTCTCCCTAACCGTTGTGACTTAAATTACCCTTTATACCCTTATACGTTGCTGTATGTGTGTTTACTTAACTCATCATCCTGAAAGAAGTTTCTTGTATCACCTGTATATACCTCATAGAAATATCATTAAACACCTTTGATCCATTAAGCTTTCCCCTCTGGTTTTGTCGCGAGTCGTCTGTAGCTACTCTCCTATCTTTTTCTGGCTTACTTTCTTAGCTGAGACCCGTCGTTGCTCCTTTCTGCCTCTTTAAACCGACCCAGATGTCCTTACCTTGGTATGATTCTAGCCCTGTGTCAAGTATATAATGGTCCCATGTGTGTAAAACATCAAGGAGATATCTAGCCTCATTCTCTCTTTTACCTTCTGATCGCTATCTCCAGACACACTAGCATTCCTGGTCCATTAAAGCGACCCCAGTAAATGTGCCAAAGAAACAGGGACATCTGGTTACACGTGCTAGTCATCCTGAGGATCACTCATGGACATATTGAGGTTTCTGTTAAGACGAATGGCTTGATTGGCTTAAAAGCTGGCCAGCCCCATAATTTATACTACTTTGACGTTCACCACTTTCTGTTACATTAGTCAAGGGACTTCTGGTTTCGTGCCAATGAATAGAGATTGTCCCCCCCCCCTCAAACAGTAGTTTGAACATAATCCTTAGTTTCCTCATAAATAGCAGATTTTGAATTAGAAATATGTTCCCCGGTCAAAGATAAATTTTTAAATGAGCAGCCAAAGCAGAGTAACAACTATTCCAATTGATCTCCTAAGCCCCTATCGCATCTTATAAGGCTGTAATTTCTACCATTTAAGCTGGATAAGTTGCCTAGCCCTTCCCATTATTCAAGCAACAGACAAATCACACTATTATAAACACATAAATTAAATGTGATTAAACTTTAACAAAAGGCTCAATTAAAACAGATTACAAAATATCTCGAATAATTTTCTCGCTAGCCCTGCGACTCCTACTGTTCCAAATGCATCTCCTCTCCTGCCAATAGTCGCAACAACCAAAAGTGTCTTTGTGGAGAACCTAATGAAATTTACATTATATTTTTACACACTTTCCGAGAAAATGCGTATCTTCCCATACTCTAATCAACATGGTATCTACAATAACATCTTAGGTTTCAATTGTATGTTTTTGTTTTTAGAATAGTGTTGGATTTGAATGGGGCTCTATTTGGTTTCATCACATTTTCATCAAAACTGAAGGGTGTTTCAAAGTTTTGTATAATTAGTACTTTATTTAATTGTGATTGTGACTTCAATATAATGATATTTATTATTCTAGTAAGAAGACCGTAAAAAATACTTTGGATCTGGACACATTTGTTATAATAGATTTCTGGTTATGCCTTGGTTTATGGGATACGATACGATTGGGTCCACAAAGAAGGTAACTCTTTTACATATATGATATATATATATTTTTATTATATAAGATATATATATAGTATATGCATTAAGTTTAAAAATATATAAAAAACATACTAATTTATGGTGAGATGAAATCTCTTAGATTAAGCTCTATTAAAAAGAATTTCTATTTTTTGATAAAATGAGAGTATTCTCTGTAATCTGGAGTGGGTCCTCTTGAGATCTGAGTGACCCACTTGTTGGAGTTGTGCTGAAGCGTAAAGTAAGTAGAAATTTGTTGGATGGCTGGTCATTTCCCATAGAATAGTAGGATTTAAGGCAGTAATTGCGGAACAGTTGTCTTACTCATTACTTGGGGATTTATCCTTACTGAAAAAGCTAAAGAGATTTTGAGTTCTGTAATTAATTATAAGTATATAAGTGGACTTGGAATGGAAGTATGTACAATATAATATATTTTGATAAATATGTTCAATTGAGTCCTATAAAATGCTAACATACATAGATATTTCTTGGTTGCTATCGTGATGAAGTAAAATATAGTCCAGAAGAACTCCAGCCAAGTCAGCAACACCCAAATCAAGAATAAAGCCCCCGGTACACAAATCATCCTCGACATGAGAGCTGATTCGCTTATTTTTGATCTCATAGAGGAATGCAACTTTCCCTACTACGCAACCTGACCAGGAGGCCTCGTCGTACGCTATAGATATGTGAGAGGGACCCTGATTTTGCTACCTCATAGATATGAAACACCGAGATGCCGTGACTCGAATATGGCCGGCTTTTCCCTGCCATTGACTTATATGCATCGCTAGTCTTTCTTGCTCCCTAGATGAAGAAATGCGGTGAATTCCCCGTGAGACTTTTAGAGAGAGCCCTAGTACCCCACTCAACTCGACAGGAGCCTCACATCCCGTTGAAAATTTTTCGAGTAAGGAACCTTGCGACTTCAAATCTTCCCAAAGGACCAACCAGCCTGACTCCTCTTTAATAAGTGAAAGGAATCCGACAATCACTTTGGCGAACTGAAAAGGGAACTCCTAGGTTTACAAATGTCTCACCTAAACGACGATTCACTTTTGCACATCCAAGCCTCGATGAGAATCTCGAAGGAAGTCCCCTATCAACTAAACATAAGTCCTAACATCGGCTTGAACATAATCGAATTTTGAAGGGCCATTCCAGTCCTAACTCGAGAATACATCCCCTGCTTCCACCGCCACGAACTTCGAGATAAAATGGCAGAACTTTCCCCTCCGCCGCAATGACACGGTCCCAGTTCCCCATGCAGTCCTACAAGCAATACCTTGTTCCACATCAAACCACGAAAGAGCCTTCTTCCTGATGGAAAGAAGAGATCATCCCAAAGAAAACTTCACAACTAAAGGGGCCCCCGAGGTCACCGCAACAACAGAAAAGATCCGGGTTTTCCCCTAAAACCCCCTCAAATGGCCCGATTGCCCTGCATGGCTCCAGAGCCCCCACATTACCCCCCAAACACGAAAGTGGGTTGACTTCCCTTTAAACAACAAAGAGAAACCACGAAACACCCTCCAAAGTCCAGAGGGAAAACCAATCGCAAGCACGCTTTAAACAAAAATGCTCAGTCCCCTTCCCCTTTTTTAAATATGGGGTTTCCTCCCACCTTGTGACTAACATTCTCCTTGTTCCCCTTTGGAACTTTTCAGTCGTTTGGTTTTCTGAAATCTATCATTTCCCGAAAGAATTTTTTGTCCTGCAGCATGTTTTATTCATAGAAAAATCATTTAAAACACCTTTTTTCCCTTAGAGTTAGGTCCCCGGTCTTTTTTTTTTTTTCTCTCTCTCTTTCTTTCTTTCTCCTATCTTTTTTCTGGGTGACTTTCTGGAGCGGGAACGTCGTGCCACTTTTTTCCCGGGCCTAAGACCCACCCAAAAGTGCCTGGTACCTTTTTTAGTGATGCAAACCCTTTTCAAAAAAACAATTTGGGCCTTTTTGTAAAACCCCAAGGATATAGCCCCTTCTCTCTTTTACTTTTTGATTTCAAACCCCCTACCACAAGGGTTCCGGGCCATTTTTTAAAAAGGGCCCCCGTAAAAGTGGCCAAAGAAAGGGACTTGGTATACTTTCGTATCGGGGGGGTGTGACTCTGGCATATTGAGGGCTGTAAATACTAAGCTTTGGGTTTAAAAAGGGTGGGCCGCCCCATTATTTTTTCTACTTTACTTCAAAACTTCTTTACATTTCAGGGGCTTCTGTTTCCGCCAAAGAATAGAGGGTTGCCCTTTAAAAAGATTGAACATAATCCTTATTTTCCCCATCAAAGCAGTTTTGACTTATAAATATGGGGCCCCCGGGCAAAGAAAACGTTAAATTCCCCCAAACAAGGAAAAGACTAATCCCAATTGATCTCTATCCCCTATGGCGCTCTTTCGAAGAGGCTGTATTTTGCATTAGAAGTATAGTCTAGGCCCTTCCAATATCAGGAACAACAAAACAGTGTATAAACAATAAATAAATGATAAACTTTACAAAAGGCGCAAATAAAACCTTACAAAATATCTCAAAAATTTTGCCTTGCTACCCTCCCTGCGTTCCAAATGCTTCTCTTCCCCAATCGCAACAACCAAAAGTCCTTTGTTGAAACTTAATGAAAAGTTACATTATTTTTAGAGCTAGTCCTAGATAAGGCTTTCGTCCATACTCTAATCAATGTAGCTAAAATTAATCTTAAGTTTCAATGTATGTTGTTGTTTTTAAGATAGAAGTGGATTTTAGAGCCTCTGATAGTGGTTTCAGCATTTCTCGAGCCGACTAAGTGGTTCAAAGTTGGTCAAATTGTTTTATTTAAATGTGAATGTAGTTCAATTATATTGTATTTGTTAAGACTAAAAGAGACTTTTCGTTAGTCATGAAACATTTTTACAATACATTTGGATATCCTGCCATGTAATGTAGGGACGTCAGGTATGTCCAAAAAAGAGTACGCTCTTTATATATATAGTATATATATAAATTAACATATATATATATATATATAATACATATATATAATATAGTATGAATATAAATATAATAAAATAGTTAAATTTAATATGAATAAATCTTTAGATAATCACTATTAAAAAGAATTCCTATTTTCATGATAATATGATATAAACTCTGTAATCTGGGAAGTGGTCTCTTGAGATCTGAGTGACGACAGCTTGTTTAGTTTTTTCTGAACTAAGTATAAGAAATTTTTTCGCAATGGCTGGTCAGTTCCAAATTGAATTAGGAATTAAAAAGCATTAAATTGCTTAACATTGGGCTTGACTCTTACTAAGGACTTTCTTGCAGAAGATGCTAAAGAGAGATATTGAGCTCTATAAATAAGTATAAGTATGATAGTTGTGAATGTCATGGACAGTTTGTGACAATATATTATGATTTGATAAATAATGTGTACATTGATCTCTAATATGCTTAACACACAAGATATAGTTCTTGGTTGTTTGATATGATAAGTAAAATAAGTCCCAAGAGGAACACCCATTCAGCACAAACGCAAAATCAAGAAAGCAGCAGAGTTCCCATATCTTCTCGAGATTAGCTGATTCCCTATATTTGACTCAAAGGAATGCAACTTTCCACAAGCACCGAACAAGCCTTCTCTTAGCTATATATATCTGAGTAAGAGGACCCTGAGATTCCTGCCTCAAGTGGTAAGGAACACCAAGATGCCGTGGAAATAGAATTATGGGCCGATTATCCCTGCCAGTGACTTGAAATGCAGGCCCTAACAGTGTGCATATCTCCCAAGAGAAGAGATGACTGAATCCCCTGTGAGACTTACAGAAAAGCTGCTAGTTCCCCCCAACTCATTTCGTCAAAGGCCGCACATCTCTTTGAAATTTCCAGAAGTAAATTGGAGTTCAATGCGTCCCATAAGACAACAAGCCTGACGCCTCTGAAAAATTGAGAGTGAAACCGATAATTCACAGCGGAACTGAGAAGGGACGCTGTTGTCCAATCTCCCGAAAGAGCATCCGAATTGCCACTGGCCAAGCTCGATGAGAAAGTCTCGGAGAGTTCCTGCGCAACTATACATGAGTTCTTAAATTCGCTGAAGCAAAACGCGAATTTTGAAGGGCCATCCAAAGTTCTAAACTCGAGAATACACCCCGTCGCTCCCACCGCAACTCGAGAGAAACGCGAGAACTTCCCCCTGCCGAGCGCTGATGAGAACCGATTCCCCTTTGCATTGTTGCAGAGCAATTCCTTGTTCCACATCCAAATAACAAAATGACCTGAATTCCTAAGAAGAAGAGAGAAGTCACAAAGAACACTGTCACAGTCTAAAGGCCCTGAGGTCACCTCAGACAACACGAGAGAGCTCCATTAGTACAAATAAACCACTTCAAATAGAGGCCCGATTGCCCTGCTTTGGCTCCAGAGTCAGCCCACATATACGCCATCAACACCACGAAAGTGGCTTGACTTCCTTTAATCTACAACAGAGTATCCACGACGAACAGCCGTTCCAAAACCCAAGGAACACCAAGTTTCTGCATAGCATCTCGTTACGTAGATAAACTACCTTAGTCTCACTTCCCCTTTCTTGAATATGAAGATTGGCTTCCAGACCTGTTTACTAAACATTACTCGTTATTTCCTTGAGGTAAACCTTTGCAGTTAGTGTGGTTTGCTGAACTCCAATCATTCCTGAACATAAGTTTTCTTGGACTGTTAAGTCCTGGTAATAGACGTCAATAGAAAACTCATTTAATCACCGTTGTTTCCTTAATACTTAGTCCCCGTCTCTTTTTTGTCTCTCTCCTCTCTTCTCTCTCTCACTCTCTATCGTTGTCTGGCTGACTGTTCTCAGCTGTGGAGACCCTTTGTGCTCACATGGTCTGCCCGGCTTGAAGACAGAACCGAGAGCGGGTCCCTGGTACTCATTGGTGAGTTAGATGACTCTCAATCGCTGTGTCAAGGACAATATTGTCCGTTGGTATAAACCAGAGAAGATATCACCTCCAAGTCTCTTTTACTTTCTTGAATCGCTAACTCCGTTATCACAAGGTTCCAGTCGCATTTAAGGACCCGAGTAAATGCGTGCCAAAGAACAGGACACTGGTAATACCGTGCCTATATTCGGGAGGTGTTACTAAGGGACATATTAGAGTCCTGTAAATACTAAGGCTTGGCTTAAAAGCTGCCACCCCATGTATTATTCTACTCTTCCTTCTACTACTGTTTTGACAATGCAGGACGGCAGGTTCTGCCAAGATTAAAGCTTATGCCTTATCCAATGACAAGTAGTTGAAACATCATCTTTATTTTTCCTCATAAATACGAGTTTTAGACCTTAAAAATATGTGTTCTGGTCTAAGAAAATGTTAAAGAGCTGCCATACAAGAAAAGACCGATTCCAATTATCGCTAGCCCCTATGCGCCTCGTTATTAGAGCTGTAATTCTGCCATATATAGAATATATCTACAGCTCTGCCCAATAATTCAGCATACAGACAAAACCACTTATTGTAAACATTATAAATTATATGACTAAAAAAGCACACCCGACATTACAAATACCTCAATTAATACATGACCAAAATAATATCATAATTTTCTTGATACCCCTGGCCTGCTCGTTCCAAATACTTCTTCCCGTAAAAAAAAAATAATAAATAGAACGTGATCAACGGCAAAAGTCTCTTTGTTAAACTTAATGAAAAGTTACATTATTTTGTAAATCTAGTCAAAATAATTCTTCTTCCTATGACTCCTAATTCAATGTACTAAAATTACCGAGAAGTTTCAATGTAGGTTGTTCTTTTAAATAGTGTGGAGTTTAAATGCCTCTAAGTCTTTTCAGCATTATCACACGAACTGTAAAGTATTCGAGAGTTGGCAATATAGGTTTAGTTAATTGTGAATAGATTTAAATATATTTATTTGTTAATCCAAGTAAGACCTTTTTCTTGAGTCATATAGCATTTTATAATATTTTATTATCCCTTGGTATGGGTACATATGATTGTCCAAAAAAAGGTATCTTCTTTATAATATTATAATATAATATCATTATATATAAATATATATATATAGTATATTACATATAAATAGATATATACAAAATATATAAAGTTATAGTCAAGGATGAAAACTTTTAGATAAGCTCTGAATTAAAAGAATTCTATGTTGCGAGAAAAAGATATAATTCTCTGTTATCTATGTCGTCTCTGTTGATCTATGACCCAGCTTGTTGGAGTTGTGCAGAATCTATAGTAGTTGAAATTGGTTGGATGGCTGGTGTCATTTCCGAAATGAATTATGATTGTATAGCGATGTTAAATGCTGATTCATTGTCTTATTCTTTCGAAGGGCTCTTCTAGCAGAATACTTAAAGAGATGGTTTGTGACTCTTAAAAGATATAGATAGTAAATATTTAACTGTGATTAGACAGTATGTATCAATACAGATAAATTGATAAAATATTTTCAATGTATCTTCTATAATGCCAAAATACAAGATAATTTCGTGAGTTGCTATAGATTAAGTATAAGTGAAGTCCAGAGGATACACGAAGTTCACAGCACTCAAATCAATAATTGCAAAGTTTCGCCCCCTAAATCTATCTCTGAGACGAGAGCTGATTCCGCTATTATTGACTCAAGATATTGCAAATTGTCCACAAGCAGCCTAAACAGGAGGCCCTGTCTATAGCTATAAATATCTGAAGATACCGAATGCCTCCTCAATGGAAATGGAACACCAAGAACCGTGACTCGAATCATAGCCGATGTCCCGCCATGACTTTGAATGGCATGCTAGAACTTTCATCACCCAAATTAAGAGAAGGGTGAATCCCCTGTGGAGCGACTTTTACAGAAACGCTAGTTCCCCGACTCATCTCGACAGAGACCTCACAGCCTCTGAAATTATCCGAGAGAACTTGATTTCAATGCGTCCATACACTTAACACAACCTGTCTCCCTCTTAAAAAGTGATAGGAATCCGATAATCACTTGCGGGTACTTGAAAGAGACTCCGAGTTGTCAATTCTCACCTAATGAATGCAGATTCCCTCCAAGCCTCGATTGAGAACTCGAGGATTTCCCTCCAACAGGCATGCTTGATTCGCTGAACAAACCGAATTTGAACGTCCATCCAGAATACTGAACTCGAAATACGAAACCTCCCCCGCCGCACCGCGTAGAAACGGCAGACTTCCCCCTCCCGCTGAATGAGTCCGATCCCTGCATTGGTCAAGCAATTCCTTGTGACACATCAAACACAAAGATCCGGACTTCCTGGATGAAGAAGAATAATCCCAAAGAACACTGCCACAATCTAAAAGGCCCGCTCACTGCAGCAAGCACAAAGAGATCTGTGTCAAATAATCCACCAAGATAGGCCCATTTGCCCGATTGGCTCCAGAGCCATCCCCATTACCCATCAAACACGAAAGTGGCTTTACTTTTGAAACAACAACAGAGAACCACGAGAACCCCGTCCAAATCCAAGGAAAACCAAGTTTTAGCAGAGCAAAACTTTAAGAAAAAACGCTCGGTCCCCTTCCCCCTTCTTGAAAAAAATTTCTCCTACCTTTAGACTAACATTTCTCCTTTTTTCCCTTGGGAAAAGGGAGTTTTTTGGTTTTTTCTGAACCATCTTCCTGAAAGAAGTTTCCCTGCGCATTAATATTCAAAAAAAATCTTAAAACACCTTTTTTCCATTAAAGCTTTGGTCCCCGGGGGCTTTTTTTGTCTCTCCTCTCTTTCTCTCTTTCCCTCTATCTTTTTCCCCGGGTACTTTCTGGAGCGTGGAACCTCGGCCACCCTTTTTCTGCCCGGGTTCTAAACCCACCCAAAAGGGCCTGGACCTTTTTGAGTGATCAAACCCTGTGTCAAAAAAAATTGGCCTTTTGGAAACCAAGGATATCACCTCCTTCCCTTTTACTTCTGACGCTAACATCCGTACCACAGATTCCAGTCCATTTAAGGACCCCAATTAAATTGGCCAAAGAACGAGGACAACTGTATACGTGCTATATTCGGGAGGATTCACTCATGACATATAGAGGCGTAAATACTAACTTGCTTTAAAAGCTCAGCCCATATTATCAACGTTCCTGCACACTTTTTACATTTTCAACTTTCTGTTTCGTGCCATGAATAGAGCTTCCTCCAAAGAATATTTGAAACATAATCCTTAGTTTCCTCATAAAGTGCATTTTGACTTATAAAATGTGTCCGGGCCAAAGAAAATGTAAATAGCACCTAACATGAAAAACTTCTGCCAATTGAACTCTAGCCCCTATCCTCTCTATTAGTGGCTGTTATCCGCCAATTTAAGAGGTACATTCTAAGCCCTCCAATATTATCACAACAAACAAAACACTTTATAATAACATAAAAATTAAATGATGTAAAAACTTTACAAAAGCCCAATTAAAACATGAACAAAATATCTCAAAATTTCTTCTAGCCCTGCCCTGCTGTTTCTCAAATGCTCTCCTGTTCCAACAGTCGCACAACCAAAAGTCTCTTTTTGCCCGCTAACATAATAAAAAGTTACATTAATTTTAAGGCTATGACTAATATGCTTCTCTTCCATACTCTAATCAATATATCTAAAATTGTACTAATATTTCAATGATTTTTGGTGTGTTAAGATAGTATGGAGTTTAATGACTCTATTGTAGTATCAGCTTTTGCAGAGAACTGTACTGTTTCCAAATTTGCATAATGTAAACCTTTTAATGTGATTTGATATAAATAGATTTATTTTGTTATTCTATATGAAACTTCTTCCTAGATTATCTACATTATATAATACTTTTGTTATAGCCTTGGTATGTTCGATCTTGTTATGTCCAAAAAGAGTAACTCTTATATTAACATATTTATACTATATATATATAATAAATATATATGAAATAAATAAATATAAGATTATATAATAGAATATAAAATGTAACGTGAGACTGAAATCTTTTAGATAACTTTTTTAGATATCATAAAGAAAACTACATTTTTTGATAAAATTGAATCAGTCTTCTATAATCAAGTTGTCCTCTTAGAATCAAGATTTTACCCAGTTGCTGACTTTTGTTACTGAAATAAGTCGTAAAATTTTTTCTCCTGATGGCTGTCAGGTTACTATGAAATGAGGATTTTTAAAAGCCATAATTGCGTCAACTTTAGACTTAGCTCTTGCACGGTATTTTCTCAAGAAGACGGACTAAGATTGAGCTCTTATAAGGATACATAATGTATATGAATTGGACTGCATATGACGTATGTACAATAGAATATAAGTGATAAATATGTTCAATGTCTATAATATTGGCTAACATACAAGATATTTCCTTTGTTGCCTATAAGATAAATAAAAGTAATCATCCAGAAGAACACCAAGTGCAGCCACACCACCAAATCAAGAAAACCCCGTTCCCAAACATCTCGAACGAGAGCTGATTCCCTATTTTGACTCAAAGAATCAACTTTCCACAACACCGTAACAGGAGCCCTGCTTAGCTAAAATCTGAGAGGGGCCCTGAGTTTCCTTCCCCAAGTGGGAAGAACAACCCAATTCCATGACTCGAAATATGGCCGATTTCCCCTTTCCCTGACTTTTAATCAGGGTAACTTTTATCACCCCAAATAGGATGGGGGAATCCGTGTGGAGACTTCAGAGAAAGGCTAGTTCCCCGCCCCATCTCGACAGGAGGGCCCCACATCCCCTTTAAAATTTTGAGAGGGAATTTGGGCTCAAACGTCAAAAGGACAACATGACTTTTCCTAAAAATTCATAGGAAAACGACAATCCTTTGGGAAAGAAAGAGACCCAGGGGCTCAAGTCTCACCTAAAGAGGCATCCAATTGCCTGCCAACCCGATGAGAAACTCGAGGGGTCCCCCCAACAGACATGAGTCCTGACTTCGTGAAAAAACTCAATTTTGAAGGCCACCAAATTCTAACTCGAAATACCCCCTGCTTCCCCCGCAACGAGAAAAAGGCAACTTTTCCCCCCCGCCGCTGATTTTGGGCCCATACCCCCATTTGGGGCAGAGCAATTCCTTTTCCACATCAAAACAAAGGGCCCGGCTTCCTGGGAAGAAGAATAATCCCAAAAAACACGTCACAATTTTAAAGGGGCCCTGAGGAAACCGGGAGAACATGAAAGAGATCCGTGTACCCAAATCCACTCAAGATGGGCCCGATTGCCCCATTGGCTCCAGGCCATCCCACATTACCATCAAAACAGAATGGCTTGACTTCCTTTTAAACAAAAACAAGAATCCACGGAACACCGTCCAAAGTCCAGAGAAAACCAATTCAGCGAGCAACTCTTAAGAAAAAAACGCTCTCCCCTTCCCCTTTTGAGATATGAATTTTTTCCTGACTAACTAACATTACTCCTTGTTCCCCTTGGGAAAATTGCAGTTTTTTTTGCTGAACTCTATCTTCCTAAAGAAAATTTTTTTGTCCTGCGCTTTTATATTTATAGAAAAATATTTAAAACCCCCTTTTTTCCCTTAGACTTTTGACAGCCCCGTCTTTTTTTTGGCTCTCTCGCCTTTCTCTCTCTCTCTCTCTATCTGTCTGCTGACTTTACTCAGCGTGAACCCCTCGTGCTCACTTTTCTGCCCTTTAAATCCCACCCAAGAGGGGGCCCCGTACCTTGGTGAGTATGCAAGCCCTGTGTCAAGGACAATATTGTCGTTGTGAATACCAAGGATATCACCTCCTCGTTCCTTTACTCTATCGCTAACTCCGTACCACAAGGTCAGCATCCTTTAAAGGACCCAGTAAATTAGCCAAAGAACAGACAGCTGTAATAACAGCGATTCGAAAGTCACGCATGGACATATGAGTCTGTAAAATACTAAGCTTTGATTAAAACCTGCCACCTAAATTTTATTATTCTACTTTCCCGCACCAGTTTTTTTACAGTTCAACCTTCTGGTTCGTCAAATAATAAGGCTTGCCTCCAAACATAGTTTAACCATAAACCTAAGTTTCGCTCAGCTATCATCAGTTTTGACTTTTACATATGTCCGGTCAAAGAAAATGTTAAGACGACCGCCAAACAAGGAAAAACTATTCCCAACTTCATCTCTAGCACCTATGCCTCTTATTCACGCTAATTCTAGCCATTCAAAAGTATAGAATATTGCCCGTCCAATATTCAGCAACAACATAACTCTATATATAAACATATAAATTAAATGATTTAATCTTTACAAAATCTCAATTAAAACATTACTAAATATCTCAAAATTTTCCTTGCTAGCCCTTCCCTCCTGTTCCAAGTGCTTCATCCGTCTGCCAAACAGTCGGAACACCAAAAGTCTCGTTGTTGGCAAACTAAGAAAATGTTACATTACATTTTTAACTAACGAAGTACCCTCTGCCCATACCCTTAATCTACGGTTTCTAAATAAGCTAAGTTGCAGATGGAGTGTTTTGTTTCTTTAGATAGTGTGGAGTTAATGCCTCTATTTGGTTTCAGCTATTTCACGAACTGAGTGTTCAAATTGGGCATAATGTTAGTTTAAAATTGTGAATGTATTTCAATATAAGTATTTGGTAAAGCTAATCAACTTTTCTTGAGTCCATGAAACATTTAAAAATAACTTTTGTTATCCTTGGTTTGGTACGATACGATTGGTCCTCATAAAATGTAAACTCTTAAAGATATAGATATATATATATAAGTTATAATATAAAATTAAACTTAATATGAGGATGAAAACTTCAGATAACTCTATATTAAAATGAATTCTATTTTTGATAAAAGGATATATTCTCTGTAGAAGCTTGGAAGTGGTCTCTTCTTGAGATCAGTGACCCAGCTTTGTTGAGTGTCAGAACTAAGTATAAAATGTTTTGGATGCCTGGTTCATATCCAAATATGAATTAGATTTTAAAAGGCATTAATTGCTGAACATTTGGCTTAACTCTTACAAAGGGATTTCTTTTGCAGAACAGCTAAAGAGATTTGAGCTTCGTAATGAATATAAGTTATAATTATGGTACTTGCAGGAAATATGTACAATATAATATGAGTTGAATAAACATTTTCAAATGATCTAGGAAAACCTAACAGTACAAGATATTGTCTTTGTTGCTGATAGATTAGTAAAATAACTACAGGGGAACACCTAGTTCAGCAGCACCCAATCTCAATAAAACACCGTTTCCCAAAACATCTTCCAGATGAGACCTGATTCCCCGATTTTTGACTCAAGAAGGAAATGGCTACTTTCCAAAATCAGCCTAGAACAGAAGCCCTCACTTAGCAATAGATATCTGAGAGGGACCCTGAGTGTCCTGCCATGAACAAGTTTGCATGAACACAGAATGCTTACCAGGAATCGAATAATTGCCTATTTCCTCTCAGTTACTTGATTGCATGCTAGCTTTCATACACCCTAAATGAAAAAAATGCAGAGTGAAATCCCCGGTGAAGAATTTAGAGAAATGCCGAGTTTCGCCCGCCCTCATCTTCCACAACCTCACAGTCCCCTGAATTTCAAGAGTAACTTGGACTCAAGTCCGTCAAAAGACAACAACCTGTCTCCTCTTAAAAATTCATAGGAATCCGACTAGTCACTGGGAAACTGAAAGAATTCACAGTCTCAATCTCACCGAAACAGCCATTCAGATTGCCCGGCCAAAAGCCAGAGCCTCGCGAGGAAATCTCGAGGATCAACCTCGCAACTAACCAAGATCCTGACTTCGCCTGAACAAACGTCGAATTTTGATAGGCCATCCAATTTTCTAACTCGAGAATACACCCTTGCGTCCCCGCCGCAACTAAATAAAACTGCTAGAACTTACACCCTCGACCCGCTGATTTAGGTCCGATTCCCACTGCAAATGGTGCAACAATTGCCTGTTCCACCTCAATACATGAAAAGCGACATGACTTTCTGCTGGAAGAAGAGATAAATCCAAAGAACACTGTCACAAGTTCCTAAAAGTGCCCATGAGGTCTTCCGCACAAACACGACAGAATCCGTGTACATATAATCCACTCAAGATTAGTCCCGATGCCCAAGCATGGCTCTCAGAGCCATCACACATTTACCCATCGAAACACGAAAATGCTTGACTTCCTTGAAACAACATCATAGAATCCACGAGAAACAACCGTCCAAAGTCCAAGAATACCAATTTCCAGCAGAATCAACACTTTAAAACAAAACTGCTCAGATCCCCCATGGCCCCTGTTCTTGAGATATATTGGTCCTCCTGAACTTGTGACTTAACCATTAATCCATTACCACTTGGAACCTTTGCATATATGATTGTTGCTAACTCTATCAGTTCCTGAAAGAAGTTTCTTGTATACAGCACCTTATAACTCATAGGAAAAATCATGTAAAGCTCCTTTCGTTCCCATTAAGCTCAGGTCCCCGTCTTTTATTATGTCTCTCTCATTTCGTTCTCTCTCTCTCTCGCTCTATCTTGTATTCTAGCTGAACTTTTCTGCAGCTTGGAAACCGTCTTCGCACTTTTCTGTCCAGGCTTCTATACCGCACGCCTAAAGCGGGTGCCTGATAACCCTTGTGATGATGCAAAAGCCTGTGTCAAGTCAATATAGGTCCTTTGTGTAAACTCAAGCGAATAATCGACCGCTTACTTCTCTCATTTACTTCATCTTATCACTAACCACCAACCACAAGGTCTGTCCATTTGAAAGGACCCCAGTAAATGTGCCAAAGAACAAGACACTTGTATTACCTGCTTTAAATCGATGATTCACGACCATGGACATATTGAGGGTACTGTAAATACTAACTACGGCATTGGCCTTAAAAGCTGGCCAACCACATTATTTATCTAAATTACGTCATCACTCTCAACTTCCTTACACTACATTTCAGCGACTTCTGATTGTCACGCCAATTGAATAGATGTCTTGCCTCCAAACAGATAGTTGAACATAATTCTTAGTTCCTCATCAAAGCAGTCCTTGACTTAGAAATATGTGTTCCGGTATATAAAGAAATACTTATAATAACCACCAAAACAAGGAATAACTATTCCAAGTTCAGCGCTACCCATATCGCCTCTATAAGGCTGTAAATTCAGCCATTAAATGTATAATTCGTAGCCCTTCCAATATTCTGCTAAACGAGACAAAACACTTATTATGAAACACAAAATAAAGTAATTGATTAAACTTTACACAAGGCTCAAGTAGAATACTTTTCAAAAGTACCTCACAAAATTTTCTTGCTTACCTGCCCTGCCCTGCTGTTCCAAATGCTTCTCCTCTGCCAACTTTTCCCAACACTAAAAGCACCTTGTCTGAAGCTTAAAGAAAGTTTACATTAATTTTGTAAGCTAGTCTAGATAATGCTTCATCCCATACTCTAATAAATGATCTAAAATTAATCTAAGTTTTCATTGTATAGTTTTACTGTGTTTTTAATAGTAGTGTAGTGAATGGACTCTATTTGGTTTTCACACTATTACGAACTTAAGGTGTTCAAAGTTTGTATGAATGTATTTATTTAATGTTGAATGTTGATTTCATATAATAATTTATTTGTTATTCGAGTATAAGGTACTTTCTTGATCATGAACTTTGTTTATATTACATTGTATTCACTTGGTTTGGGTGTACGATAAATTGTCCAAACAGAAATGTAACTCTTTATAGATATATATATATAATATAAAATATAAAATAAAAAATATATATAAAAATATAAATTTAAGGTATAATTAATAATTTCAGAAAAGCTCTACTAAAAAAAACTCCCTATTGTGAAAAATGATATATTATTCTCTGTATATAAGGTTTAGGTCTCGTTGAGATCTGAGGACCCAGCTGATGTTGGAGTTGTGCTGAACTAGAGTATTTTTAAAAAAAATTTTGATGTTGGTCTGGGACAGTTACCAAGATGAAATTAGGATTATATAGCATTAATTGCTGAACATTGGCTTAACTCTTACAAGAGAATTTTCTTGCTGAAGAGCATAATAAATTGTTGGATCTCTTAATGAATATAAGTATATATTTGACTGAAGGACCGTATGTACAGATATAATACTGATTTCTGATAAATATATTCCAATGATCGATAATATCTGAACAGACATGATATTCCATGTTGACTATAATAAGACAAAATAATTCCAGATAACACCAAGTTTACAAGCACAAGCGAAAGCATAGAAAACCCCGGTTACCCCAAACCAATCCACGTAGATGAGATGCGGATTCCCGTATTTTTGACATAAGAGGAATGCAAACTTTCCATCAACCCTGAACATAATCCCTCTCTAAGCTATAGATAGAATTCTCTGAAGAACCCTGAATTCCTGCCTCAAGTGGAATGAACACCGAGATGCCGTGACACAAATATGGCCAGTATTTTCACTCCATTTACTTGAATGCATCTAGCCTTGCATCTCTCCTATATGAAGTTGATGTGAATTCCAGTATGGAGACTTCGGAGAAAAGCGTCTAGTCACCGACTCATCGTCGACAGAGCCTCTCATCCCCTGAAATGTGCGAGAGGAAATCATTGACGTTCAATGCGATTCCAAAAGGAACAATAAGCCTGACATCCTCTTAAAAATTCCATAGAGAATCCGACAATCAACTGTGTAAATGAAAGAGAACACCTAGGTCTCAAGTCTCACCATAAAGAGGCTATCCAGAGTGCCCTGCCAAGCTTCGATCAGCAATCTCGAGAAGTCCCTCGCGCAACGAGACATGATCCTGATCTTCGCTGAACAAACTCGAATTTTTGAAGGCCATCCTAGTTCTAACCAGAATACATAACCACCCCTGCTAAATCTACTTCCCGCTGCAACTCAAGTAAAACGGCAGACTTCTTCCCCTCGCCCGTCTGATTTGAGGACCTATTACTCCTCAACTTGGTGCAGAGCAACTTCCTTGTCCTCGATATCACACGCGAAAGGAGCCTGGACTTTCTGATGGAATAAAAATTTAATTCCAAACAACACGTGACACCAAGTCCTTAAAGGGACCCTGAGTCACCTGCAGCAACACAAAGAGATCCGTGTACATGATATTCCACTCAAGATGGAGGCCCGATTGCCACCTGCACTTTCCGCCAACCAACACACATTACCCCATGCAAAACACGAAATGGCTTGAACTTCCTTTAAGACAACATCAGAAAACCACAGAAACACCTTCCAAAGTCCAAGAAGACACCAAGTTCAGCAGATGCAACTCTTTATACAAAACTGCTTAGTCCCCCTTTTCCCCTTTCTGAGAGATGATATTGTCTCCTAACCTTGTGACTAAACATTACTCCCTTGATCCCTTTAACCTTTGCAATATATTTGGTTTCCTGAACTCAAGCAGTTCCATGTAAGAAGTGTCGTCTTGTACTAGCAGCCTGTATATACTCATAAAAAATCATTAAAGCTAGCCTTCTTTCTCATTAGAGCTTATGTCCCCGGTCTTTATTTTGTCTCTCTCTCTCTCTCTTGCTCTCTCCTCTCTCTCTATCTGATTTCTGGCTACTTTCACCAGCGTGGAGACTCCGTCGTGCCCTCACTTTTCTGTCCACGCTCTGGAATACCCAACCAAGAAGGTACCTGGTAACCTTGTGTGATTGAGGCAACCCTGTGTCTAGGACCAATATTGTCCCTTGGTGTAAACCAAGGATATCACCTCCTGTCTCCGTCTCTACTGTCTGATCGCTAACACCTGTACGCACAAGTAATTTCCGATCCAGTAAAGACCCCATAAAATGTGGCCAAAGAACAGGGACAACTGTTATAACTGCGATAACGGGATGGACTCACTCGACAATTAGAACTGTAAATACTAAGGCCTTGCTTAAAAGGCTGGCCAGCCACATTATTTAATCTACTTTACTTCAACTCTTCTGTAACAATTTCATGACTTCTGTTTCATGCCATTGAAATAAGGCATGCGTTCAAACATATTGTACATAATTCTTAGATTCCTCATAAAAGCAGTCCTACTTTATAAAAATGGTCCGTTCAAAGAAAATCGTTAATGATCCCCCAAAACTAGAAAAACTAATTCCAAATTCATCTCTAGCCCTTATCCTCTTATAAGCTGTAATTCGCTCCATTAAATGTATATCTCACCCTTGCAATATTCAGCAACACAAAAACACAAAACACTATTATGAACATATAAATTAAATGATTAAACTTTACTAAAAGCTCAATTTAATACAGATACAAAATATATCTCAACAAGTTTCTTGCTAGCCAGCCCTGGCTGTCCAGAGTGCTTCTCTCCTCTGCCAACAACCATAACACCTCAAATCTCATTGGTTCAACTAAATGAAAAGTTACAATAAATTTTAACCAGTAGTACGGAGATAATCCTTCTTCTCCCATACTCTAATAGAATGTATCTAACAAGTTATCTAGAGTTTGAATGTATGTTTTTGTTTTAAGAGATGTGAGATTACATGTCTCTATTTGGTTCCAGGATTTCAACGAACTCAAGTGTGTTTCAAATTTGGGTAAATAATGTTTATTGTAAGATTGTTAACGTAATTCCATATAATTATTGTTATTCTAGAAGAATTATTCTTGAGTCATGAACATTTGATAATACATTTGGTTTATGCTTTGTTATTTTGGGGTGACCGAAACGCTTGGTCCTAAACAAATATGTAAATCTCTTTATATAAATATATATATAAGTATATAGAGAAAAATAGAATAGATGTAGATGATAAATATAAGTTGAGATGAAAAACTTTTAGAGATAAGCTCTACTAATAAAAGAATTCTATTTTTTATAAAATTTATATGTCCTGTGGTAATCTAGAGTGGTCTCTGTGAGATCTGAGTGACCCAGCTGTTGAGTTGTGCTGAACTAAGTAGTAAAATTTGTTGGAGGCTCGGTCATTTCCAAATAAATTAGAGATTTTAAATCAGTTATTGCGAAACATTTGCTACTACCATAACAATAGATTTTCTTGCAATAACTAAATGATTTTTGAGCTCTTAATGAATATTAGTATAATAAATTTGACTGGAGATGGGACGTATGTACAAGATAAATATAATTTGATAAATATGTTCAATGAGTCTATACAATGTCTTCACATACGAAGATATTCTTGGTTACTAATAGATAATCTAAAATAGATCCATAGAACCACCAAGTTCAACCACACACACAAATCATGAAAAGTCCCCGGTTCCCCAAATCCATCTCGCGAGTAACTGAGTTCCCAAATTATGACTCAAAGGCAATGTACAACTTCCACAAGCATCTATCATAAAACCTCTTAAGCTATATATATCTGAGAGGACACTGAGGTTCCTTGCCTCAAGTGGAATGAACACCGAGAGTCCGTACTCGACAATATGGCGAATTCCCTCCATTACTTGAACTGCATGCTAGCCTTTCATCTCCCTAGATGAAGTATGGTGAATTCCATATGAGATCTTCAGAGAAGCACTAATCCAACCGACCGCAACTCGACAGAGGCCACACAATCCCCTGCAATTTCGGAGAACTGACCAATGAGTCAAAAGGAAACAAGCCCTTGACACTCTTAAAAATTCATAGGATCGACATCACTGGGAACTGAACGAGACACAGTCTCAATCCTCCTAATAGACATCCAATTGTCTGCCAACCTCGATAAACCCTGAGTCCCCTCCCAACCTAACATGATCCTACTTCGCTGAACAAACTCAGATTTTTGAAGCCAGCCATTCTAACTCAGAAAACACCCCTGCTTCCCCCCGCAACTAAGAAAAATGGCGGACTTTTCCCCCGCCGCTGATTTGTCCATTACCCTGCTTTTGGGGCAGAGCAATTCTTGTTCCCATCAAAACACGAAAGGAGCCTGGGCTTCCTGGATGGGAAAAAGATAATCCCAAAGAAAACTGTCACAATCTAAAGGGCCCTGAGTCCCGCACAACATGAAAAATCCTGACCCAAACCACTCAGAGAGGCCCATTTCCCTGCATTGGGCCAGACCATCCCCCATTACCCTCAAAAAGAAAGGGGTTGACTTCCTTGAAACACAACAGAGAATCCACGAGAACAAAACCCTCCAAAGTCCAGGGGAAAAACCAAATTCAGCAGAGCAACGCTTTTAAAACAAAAATCTCATCCCCTTCCCCTTTCTTGAATATGGATTGCCTCCTGACCTTTTTGACAAAAATTACTCCTTTTTCCCTTGGAACAGTTGCAGTCTGTTTTGGGTTTTCTGAACTCTATCATTCTTTAAAGAAGTTTTTGTCCTGAGCATGATAATTTTATAGAAAAAACATTAAAAACACCTTTTTCCATTAGACTTTGGGCCCGGGTCTTTTTTTTGTCTCTCCTCTCTTTTCTCTTTCTCTCTATCTTTTTCTGGGTGACTTTTTTGGAGCGTGGAGACCCGTCTGCTCATTTTTCTGCCCCGGGCTTCAAAAACCCACCCAAAAGGGTGCTGGTACCTTTTTTAATGATCAAACCCTGTCAAGAAAAAATTGGGCCTTTGTGTAAACCCAGGGGTATCAGCCTCCCTTTTCTCTTTTTCTTTCTGATCGCTAACCCCAACCACAAATTCCGGGCCATTAAAAAGGGGCCCCAAAATTGGCCAAAGAAAAGGACATTGGGGATCGTCGATATCGGGCGTGGACCATGACAATTTGGGTCTGAAATACTAAGGGTTTGGGTTAAAAGCTGGCCACCCCATTATTTTTCTACTTTACTTTAACACTTCTTAATTTTTAGGGACTTCTGGTTTTACGCCAATGAAAAGAGGGTTGCCTTAAACAGTGTTTTAACATAACCTTATTTTTTCCTCTCAAAGCAGTTTTTTACTTATAAAAATGGTCCGGGCAAAAAAAACGTTAAATGAGCCGCCAACAAGGGAAAAAAATTCCAATTCATCTCTACCCGTATGCCCTTATTTTGGCTGTAATTTGCCAATTAAGGGATATTCTTTTCCCTTCCAATATTTACAACAGACAAAACCTTTTTATAAACAAAAAATTAAATGATTAAACTTTAAAAAAAGGTCAATAAAACATTACAAAATATCTCAAAAAATTTTTTTGCTACCCTGCCCTCTGTCCCCGTCTTCTCCTCTGCCAACAGTCGCAACACCAAAAATCACTTTGGGGGGCACCTAATGAAAATTTTCATGAAATTTTAACTAGACAAAATGCTTTTTTCCCCAAATCTAAACAATGTATCTAAAATTATCTAAGTTTCAATGTATCTTTTTGTTTTTTAATAGTGTGGTTTTAAAGGGCTTTTTTTGGTTTCACAATTCACGAACCGAAGGGTGTTCAAAGTTGGGTAAATGTTTTTTTTTAATTGAGAATGTGATTTTAATATAAATTTTTTAATCAGTAAGACTTTTCTAATCAAACATTTTTAATACTTTTGGGTTTTTCCTTGGTTTGGGTACGATACATTTTCCCAAAAATGTAAACCTTTTTTATAAATAAGTATTTTTAAAAATAAAATTTTTATGTGAGAGAAAAATTTCAGATAACCTATTTAAAAAAAATTCTATTTTTGATAAAATAAATTCCTGTAATCGGATGGTCTCTGAGATCTGAGTGACCCCCTTTTGGGTTGTGCTGAAAAAGTAGTAAAATTTGTTGGATGGCTGGGTCATTTCCAAAGAATTAGCATTTTAAACATAAATTTCGACAGGCACTCTTTCAAGGGGATTTTTTTTGCAGAAGCGCTAAAGTGATTTTGATCTCTTAAGAAAAAAACAAAAATTTTGGGCTGGGAAAGGACGAGTACAATAATATATTTGATAAAAATTTCAAAAGAAAAAAATCTAACAACATGATATTTCTTGGTTGCTAAGATAAATAAAATAGAGTCCAAGGAACACCAAATTCACACACCAAAACAAGAAAAGCCCCCCGGGACCCCAATCATCTCGGGGAAGGAGCTGATTTTCCTTTTTTTGACTCAAAGGAAAGCAACTTCCACAAGTACCTGAACAGAAAACCCCCTCTAACTAAGATATCGAGAGGACCCGATTTTTTCCTTCTCAAGTGGGAAAAAACCGAGATTCCCTGACCGAAAAAATGGGGCCGGATTCCTTTCCCGGACTTGAATGCAGGGTAGTCTTTCATCACCCAAGAAAAATGGGTGAATCCATGTGGAGACTTCCCCAGAAAACGCTATTCCCCCCCCCATCTCGACAGGGGGCCTCACAACCCCTTTAAATTTTTTGAGAGGAACTTGACCAAAGCGTCAAAAGGACAACAAGCCACTTTTCTTAAAAAATTTATAAATGCACAATCACTGTGGGAACTGAAAAGACCCAGGGGCTCAAGTCCACCTAAAGAGGCACCAGATTTCCCGCCAAGCCCCGATGAGAAACTCGGAGCCCCGCAACTAGACATGAGCCTACTTTTTCCCGAACAATCGAATTTTAAGGGCCCTCCAGTTCAACTCAGAATACACCCCTTTCCCGCCGCAACTAAGAAAAAGGCGAACTTCCCCCCGCCGGCTATTTGGTCCTATTACCCTGCATTGGGGGCAGAGAATTCCTTGTTCCACACAAAAAACGAAAGGACCTGGACTTCCGGGTGAAGAAGAATAATCCCAAAAACACTGTCACAATCAAAGGGGCCCTAGGTCACCGCACAACAAAAAGTCCGTGTACCCATAACCCTCAAGATGAGGGCCCCATTCCCCGCATTGGCTCCAGAGCCATCCCCAAAATTTCCCATCAAACACAGAAGTGGGTTTACTTCCTGAAAAAAAACAAGAACCACGAGATCACCGTACCAAAGTCCAGAGGAACAACCAAAAGAAGTTTCATCATGAGCAACCGTTGCTTTTAGAACAACAAAACTGCTCAGTTCCCCATTTCCCCTTTTCTGAGATATGGATGTCGTCCTTGACCTTGTTGTGACTAAACATTACACCTTGTTCCCTTCGGAACATTTGCAGGTCTGTTGGATTTGCTTGGCTGAACTCTATCATTCCTGAAAGAAGTTGTTCTTGTACTGCACCAACGCATGTATATAATTCATAGAAAAATCATTATAAGCACCTTTCTTCCATTCAGAAAAAGCTTAGGTCCCCAGGGTATTTTTTTTTTTTTTTGTGTTTTTTGTCTCTCTCTATCTTTCTCTCTCTTTCTCTATCTTTTTTTTGGCTGACTTTCTGGATCGTTGGGAGACTCCCACCGTTCGTGCTCTACTTTTCTGCCGGTGCCTTCTAAGAACCCACCCACCCAAATAAAGAGTGCCCTGTAAAAAAAAAAGGTATTGTTTGCATGGGCCTGGGGTACCTTGTATGAGGTTCAAAAAAAGCCCTGTGTTCAAGGAACAAGATTGGTCCTTTTGTGTAAATCAAGGATATCAGCTCTCTTCTTCTCTCTCTTTTTTACTTTCTGATCGTCCCTAAATCCCGGAACACAAGTTCCAGTCCATTTAGTCCATTAAAGGGACTCAACAAGTAAATGGGTCCAAAAAAAGAGAACAGGACACTGGTATACGTGCGATATCGGGGCGTGGCGGGGTTTTGTTGACTCATGGGACATACTGAGGATCTGTAAATTAATAAGGCCTTGGCTTTTTTTAAAAGGCTGGCCAGCCCCATTATTTTTCTGACTTAACCTTCAACACTTCTTTAACATTCAGGGACTACGGTCTTTTTTCACGCCAAATCCCCAGCCAATCCCCGAAGTGAATAGAGGCCTTGCCTTCAAACAGTAGTTTGAACACATAATCCCTAAGTTTCCTCATCAATGCAGTTATTTTGACTGTTATATATATGGCCGTCCGGGTCAAAGAAACGTTAAATGAGCCGCCAAACAGGAAAAAAAAGAAATACTATTCTCCATTCCATCTCAATCCCGTTATGCCGCCTCTTTATTAAAGGCACTGTAATTCCCTGGCTCATTTCATTTAAAAGGTATATTCTTGCCCTTATCCAAAATTCAAAAGCAACAGATCAAATCACTCTTCTTCTCTTTCTACCTGATATATATATACATATAAATTAAATCATTAATACTTATTACAAAAGGCTCAATTTTATAACTTTGACAATAATTATCTCCAAATTTTATTGCTACCTGCCCTGGCTGTTCCAACGTCGCTTCTCCCTCTGCCATCAGTCGCAACACCAAATGTTCACTTTGTTGGCTCCTAATGAAAAGTTACATGAAATTTTAAGCTACGACAGATACTAGATAAAGCTTCTTCCCATATCTCCTAATCAATGTATCTCAAAATTATCTAAGTTCAATGTATCTTTTTGTTTTTGATAGTGTGGAGTTTAATGGGCTCTTTTGGTTTCAGCACTTCACGAACGACAAAGGTTGTTCAATGTTGGGTATAACTGTTTATTTAATGAGGAATGTGATTTCAATATAATATTTGTTTAATATAGTAGAGACTTTTCTTAGTCATGAAATTTGATAATTACTTTGGTTATGCCTTGTTTGGGGTACGATACGATTGTCCAAAAACATGTAAATCTTTATTATATATATAAGTATTATATAAAAAATATAAAATTTATATGTGAGATGAAAAATTTAGATAAGCTCTATTAAAAAGAATTCTATTTTTGATAAAATGATATATTCTCTGTAATCATGGAGTGGTCTCATTGAGTCCTGAGTGACCCAGCTTGTTGGGGGTTGTGCTAAAAGTATAGAAATTTGTTTTATGGCTGGGCATTTTCCCAAAAGAATTAGCATTTTAAAGCTTAATTGCTGAACATTGGGTTACTCTTACAAGGGGGTTTTCTTGCAGAACGCTAAAGTATTTTATCCTTAAAAGAATATAACATAATTTTGGGCTGGGAAAGACGTAGACAAATAATATATTTTATAAATATGTTCAATGATCTATAAAATGCTAACATACATGATATTCTTGGGGGCTAAAGATAGTTAAATAGATCCAAAGGGAAAACCCAAATTTACACACCAAATCAAGAAAAACCCCGGGTACCCCAAATCTCTCGAATGAAGCTGATTCCCTTTTTTTTTACTCAAGAGGGGAATGCAACGTTCCACAATACCTGAACGAAAAACCCCCTCAACTATTAAAAACTGAGAGGACCCTGAGTTTCCTCCTCAATGGAATGAAAACCGAGACCATGACTCGAAATGGCCGGAAATGGGTGGAATTCCAGTGTGGAGGACCTTCAGAGAAAGCGCTAGTTCCGTTTCCCCGACTCATCTCGACAGGACGGCCTCACATCCCTTGAAAAATTTCGAGAGGAAACTTGGACCTTCAAAGCGTATCAAAAGGACAAAAGCCTGACTTCTCTTAAAATATGCATAGGGCACCCAAATGCGACAATCATTGTGGGAACTGAAAAGAGGACCCAGGGGGTCCTCAACAAAGTCTCACCTAAAGAGGGCATCCAGATTGCCCTGCCAAGCCTCGATGAGAAAACTCGAGGAAGTCCCTCGCAACTAGACATGAGTCCTGACTTCGCTGAACAATACTCGAATTTTGAAGGGGCCATCCCAAGTTCTAACTCGAGAATACACCCCTGCTTTCCCGCCGCAACTAGAGAAAACGGCGAGACTTCCCCCTCGCCGGCTGATTTGGTCCTATTACCCTGCATTGGGTGCAGCAGCAGCAATTCCTTGTTCCACATCAAACACGAAAGGAGGCCTTGTGGGTGCTCCTGGCCCTGGACTTCCTGGATGGAAGAAGAACACTGTCACAAGTCTAAAAGGGGCCCTGAGGTCACCGCAGCAACATGAAAGAGATCCGTTGTACCCATAAATCCACTCAAGATGAGGCCCGATTGCCCTGCATTGGCTCCAGAGCCATCCCACATTACCCATCAAAAACACGAGAAGTGGCTTGACTTCCTTGAAACAACAACAGAGAATCCACGAGAACACCGTCCAAAGTCCAGAGGAACACCAAGTTCAGCAGAGCAACGCTTTAAGACAAAACTGCTCAGTCCCCTTCCCCTTTCTTGAGATATGGATTGCCTCCTGACCTTGTGACTAACATTACTCCTTGTTCCCTTCGGAACAGTTGCAGTCTGTTTGGTTTGCTGAACTCTATCATTCCTGAAAGAAGTTTCTTGTCCTGCAGCATGTATATATTCATAGAAAAATCATTAAAGCACCTTTCTTCCATTAGAGCTTAGGTCCCCGGGTCTTTTTTTTTGTCTCTCTCTCTCTTTCTCTCTTTCTCTCTATCTTTTTCTGGCTGACTTTCTGGAGCGTGGAGACCCGTCGTGCTCACTTTTCTGCCCGGGCTTCTAAGACCCACCCAAAAGGGTGCCTGGTACCTTGTTGAGTGATGCAAGCCCTGTGTCAAGAAAAATATTGGTCCTTTGTGTAAACCAAGGGATATCAGCCTCCTTCTCTCTTTTACTTTCTGATCGCTAACCCCATACCACAAGGTTCCGGTCCATTAAAGGACCCCAGTAAATGTGGCCAAAGAACAGGGACATTGGTATACGTGCGATATCGGGCGGTGTGACTCATGGACATATTGAGGTCTGTAAATACTAAGGCTTGGCTTAAAAGGCTGGCCAGCCCCATTATTTTTCTACTTTACTTCAACACTTCTTTACATTTCAGGGACTTCTGGTTTCACGCCAATGAATAGAGGCTTGCCTTCAAACAGTAGTTGAAACATAATCCTTAGTTTCCTCATCAATGCAGTTTTGACTTATAAATATGGGTCCGGGTCAAAGAAAACGTTAAATGAGCCGCCAAACAAGGAAAAACTATTCCAATTCATCTCTAGCCCGTATGCGCTCTTATTAAGGCTGTAATTCTGCCATTTAAAGGTATATTCTTGCCCTTCCAATATTCAGCAACAGACAAAACACTTATTATAAACATATAAATTAAATGATTAAACTTTACAAAAGGCTCAATTAAAACATTACAAAATATCTCAAAATTTTCTTGCTAGCCCTGCCCTGGCTGTTCCAAGTGCTTCTCCTCTGCCAACAGTCGCAACACCAAAAGTCACTTTGTTGGCACCTAATGAAAAGTTACATTAATTTTAAGCTAGACTAGATAATGCTTCTTCCCATACTCTAATCAATGTATCTAAAATTATCTAAGTTTCAATGTATCTTTTTGTTTTTAGATAGTGTGGAGTTAATGGGCTCTATTTGGTTTCAGCAATTCACGAACTGAAGGGTGTTCAAAGTTGGGTATAATGTTTATTTAATTGAGAATGTGATTTCAATATAATTATTTGTTAATCTAGTAGAGACTTTTCTTGAGTCATGAACATTTATAATACTTTGGTTATGCCTTGGTTTGGGGTACGATACGATTGTCCACAAAAATGTAAATCTTTATATAATATATAAGTATATATATAAAAATATAAATTTATATGTGAGATGAAAAATTTCAGATAAGCTCTATTAAAAAGAATTCTATTTTGATAAAATGATATATTCTCT
>JAJLRB010002274.1:0-16726 GCA_020976825.1 Odocoileus hemionus
CGGGGCTGAACGGGGTTTCTTCAAGTTTGGTTGTTGATTTCGGGGAAAAATCTGGAGTTCCCAAAAAGGGAAGGTAAACCCCCTTGTTTTGTTTTGGGGGGAATGTGGGTTTGGCTCTGTGTAAATGCCCGAAATTTTCGGGGCCTCATTTGAGATTTTTTTGGGACACGAATCATTTGTTTTGGCTCAGTGGTCGGGCCCCATAGACTTGAGACAGTGTTTTTGGGGGGACTCTCCGAAGTTCAATCCAGGAATCCAATCCTTTCATGTTTGAAAGGGGGAACACGGAATGACCTGCCTACATGCGGGGTAGTCAGGCCTCTCGGCAGCGAGAAGGAAGTCTCTTGGTTTTTTGTCAAATTGCGGGGGAATTGAGGTATATTCCGAGTTAGGATTGAAGGCCCTCAAAACTCGAGTTTATTCCGTGATTCGGGAGTTATTTTCGTTCCCAGAACACATCGGGTTCTCCTTGCTTTGGCGGGGAAAAGGGGGCCCCCTTTTATTTGATTCTTGGGACAAAGGTCCTTTTCGGGTGCCACAGTGTTTTTGGTTTTCCTACATTTTTCCAATGGGATTCAGCATCGTCTCCTTTGGAAGCTTAAATTCCCAAATTCCTTTCAAATTTTTTAAAAGGGCATTGGGGCCCCCTGTCGAGTGGGGGGGGAACTATGCTTTCTCTGAATCCCCATGGGTTTCATACACCCCTTCCCTTTGTAAATTAAAACGATCCTGTTTTAAAATCACTGCTGGTAAACCCGGCCTTATTTCGTGTCGGGGGGGCCCTCGGGCCGTTCTTTTTGAGCAGAAAACTTAGATTCCCCCTCACTCCCTACGTAGAGATGGGTCTCTTAAGTGCTTGTGGAATGTCTTCATTCCTCTTGCGATGGTGCCGGGGAATTCTGCTCCATCTGAAGGATTTGGTATCACTAGCTTTCCCCATTTGCGGGGCTAAACTTAGTGTTCTTTAGATTTTTGGTTTTTGTTTTGGGGAATCTCTGGGTTCCAAAAGGGAAAGTTAAGCCCTTGCGGTTTGAGGGGAAATTGGGATGGTCAAAACCAATCAGCGCTTTCGGCCTCATCTTGAGATGATTTCGGGAAAAACGGATCTTTTGGTTGTTCAGAAAACCCGGGGCCCCCTATAAAATTGTGACAGTGTTTTGGGGCCATCGAGTTCCATCCGGGAAAATGCAGAGCCCTTTTTTGTTGAAAGGGAAACAGGGAATTGCTCTGATGCCTGCATGGGAATCTGGCCTCATCGGCGCGGGGGAAGTTCGGGTTTTTTCTGAGTTGCGGCGGAACCTTTGGGCTATATTTGGAGTTAGGACGTGGATGGCCCTTAAAAAACCCGTTTTTATTCCGTGATGTCAGGAGTCTGTCTCTTTTCCTGGACACATCGGTTTCTCCTTGAGGTTGGCGGGGCAATATGACACCTCATTATTTGAGATTGGACCCGGGTTCCCCTTTTCCAGGTGCCACAGTGACTTTGGGGATCCTATCAGTTTTCAGGAAATTCGGGATCGTCTCTTTGGAGGTTTGGAACTCCAGTTACTTTCAAATTTTTCAAAGGCATTGAGGCCTCCTGTAGAGATGAGGCGGGGAACATGCTTTCTCAAACTTCTCCACAGGGGTTTTGACGCCCCCTTCACTTGTGAAATGAAAGACGATCTTCTTTTAAAATACGGGGGTATATCCGGCCTATTTTCGAGTCAGGCAAAAATTTTTTTTTCCCCCCCGGGTGTCCTTTCCCAAATTTGGGGGCAGCAACTCAGGACCCTTCTTACTTTCCTAAGCTAGAAACCCCTGTCTTGAGGTGCTGTAGAAATTTCTTTCATGTGAGTCAAACCCCCTGGAGTCATCTCCCCCTTCGATTGAATTGTGGAAACGGGGCACTTTCCTCGAATAGTGTGCTAAATTAAAGTTCCCGGGATTTGGGACAATGTTCCCGTTTTAAATCCAGAGATGATTAAGGAAAACAACCCAAAAAACTTTTTGAATTGAGGCAGAAAGACAATCAAATGCAGGGGATTCAGGCCCATCCGGAGTATGAGGGTACAAAGGAATGCTATATTTTTCTGTTGTATTTTTTTGGGTTTTCCCTATAATTGTGTCCCCGTTTTAGGGATTCTCGGGGGTTTCCTCAAAGGGAAATCAAGGCCCTTTCTTTTTAAAAAGGGAACACGAAAATTTCCTAAAATCGATGAATGGGGATCGAGCCTCTTCTCAAGCGTGGAGATGTTTCATGTTTTTCTCATTGCGCAGAACCCTGGGGAAATTTTTGAGTTTAAAATGGGAATGTCCCCTTTAAAAGGGTTTTTTTCAGCGACTCAGGCTCTTTTCTAGTTGTTGGGGCACCTCGATATTTCCTCGACGCTTTAAGGGGATTAGGGGGCCCCTCAGGTGAGGCGTAGACCCGGGTTTCCCTTCCAGTTGTCCCCTGGAATTTTAAATTTCCGTCAATCTTTTTAAACGTCAGGCATTTTCCTCCTTTGGAAACATTGAAATCATTTAAAGGGTTCCTTTTCGCTTGTCAAACATTGTGAGGACCCGTCCAGAGAGGCGGCGAACTAGGCTTTCTCTAGGGTTCAACAAGGGGTTCAAAATATCCCTTCTTTGTGAATGAAAGACGAACCTGCTTCAAATCCGAAGGAAATCCAGCCTTTTTTGTGTCAGGGGACCCCTGTGTCCGTTCTTCTTGGGGCAGCAAACTTTGATTTCCCCCCCACAAACCATGGGTGAGAGATCCCCCTTAAGGTGCTTTTTTGGGAATGCTTCTTCTCTTGAGACGGGCCAGGGATTCGTCTCATCTTGAGGGATTTGGGGTACCTTAGCTTTTCCCCCTTTGCGGGGCTGAACTTGGGGTTCTTTTATAAATTTGGTTTTGAAATTCGGGAATCTTGTAGTTTCCCAAAAGGGTTAAGTCATTGCGGTTTGATGGGGAATGTGGGGTGGGTCTGGACAAATGCAGTGCAATCGGCCTCTTTGGGTGATTTTGTGTACACGGATCATTTCGTGTTTCTGCGTACTTTTGGGCACCTATAACTTGTGCGGGTTTTTGGGGACTCTCCGAAGTTTAAACCGGAAGTCCAGACCCCCTTTTATGTTTTAAAGGGAACACAGAATTCCTTTCATGCACACGGGAAATCAGGCCCTTTTTGGCAGCGGAAGGAAGTCTCGTGGGGTTTTTTTCGATTGCGGCGGGGAATTTAGGTATTTTCCGATTGGACGTGAATGGCCTTCAAAATTCTGATTTTTCCCTGATGAGGGTTTATGTGTCGTTGCCAGGGAACACATCGGGATTCTCCTTGAAATTTTTCGGGGAATAGGGGCCCCCCTTTTTTGAGTCTTGGGGCCCCCGGTTCCTTTTTCCAGGGGCCACAGGATATTGGATTCCTATCAGTTTTCAAGGGATCAGGCATCGTTCCTTTGGAACATTTAACTCCCCAAATTCCCCTTTGAATTTTTAAAGGCATATGAGGCCTCCTGTCAGATGAGGGGGGGAACTACTGCTTTCTCTAAAGTCTCCCCAAGGGGGTTCAACATCATTTCACCTGGGGAAAATTAAAGACGACCCGCATTTCAATCACTGAGGTAAATCCGGGCCCTTATTTCGAGTCAGGGGGTCAGGTGCCATCCACTTGGGGCAAACACCAGGGTCTCTCTTTCATTTCCTTTGCTGAGAAAATTTGTTTTTTAGGTGCGTAGAAATTTTACATTCATGTGAGTCGAGCCCATAGTGCATCTCTACTCCGATTAGATTTGTGGTCACGGAGCTTTTGTCGAGTTGCTTGCTAAACTTGGGTTTTCCTATAGAGTTTGGACGGGGTTTCCGGGGTTTCTCGGATTGATTTGGGGAAAACAAGCCACTTGTGTTTGATTTGATGAAGAATGGCTCTGGATCTAAGAAGGGGATTTAGGCCTCATCTCAATTTAATGAGGGTACATGGGAAGCTTTCAGTTGCAGTTGTGACGTTGGGGCCCCTATACTTGTTACTGTTTTTAGGGGTTTTCTCGGTTCCAAAAAGGAAGTCAAGGGGCCTTTTTTTTTGACGAGAAAAACGAAATTAATCTCCAATCGATGAATTGGAAACGAGCCTTTTCTCCCAGTGTGGAGAAATCTCATGGTTTTCTAAAAAGCAGCAGGGAACATTGGGAAATTCTTTAATTAAGATGGGATGCCCTTCAAAATCGGGGTTTTTTCAGCGAGTAGGCTCTGTCTATTTTCTTGGGGGCACCCCGAAATTTTCCTCATACTTGACAGGGGATTAGGTACGCCCCCGAGGGGTTGGGGTGAGACCCAGGTTCCCCTTTCCCTTTCCCAGGGGTATTGGAATTTCCTTTTAATTTCAAGCAACTTTGGGATCGCCTCGTTTGAAAATTGAGCTCATTGACCGGGGGTTTCCCCGAACGTTGGCAAAGGTATTGGGCATCCGTCCAGAGAGGCGGCGAACTAGGGTTTCTCTAGGACTCCACGGGGATTCCCCGACATCCCCTTTTTCTTGGAGATGAAAGACGTACCTGCATTCAATCACTGCAGGGGAAAAACCGGCCCTTTTTTCGAGTCAGGGACCTCGTATCCGTTTTTCTTTAGGAGTAAAAATTAGATTCCCCCCCCATACCTACTGCTGAGAGATCCTATCTTAAAGTGCTTGTGGAAAGTCTTCATTTCTTGAGACGGTGCCAGGGATTTCCCCTCTCTTTTAGAGGGTTTGGTGTCACTTTGCTTTTTTTCATTTTCGGGGCGAACTTGGTTTCTTCTAACTTTGGGTTTTTTTCGGGAATCCCGTATTTCCCGAAGGAAGTTAAGTTCCTTGTCTTGTTTGATGGGAAAAGTGGGATGGCCTTTGGAAACCCAAAGCAGCGCAATCGGCCTCATCTTGAGATGATTTCGGTACCGGACTCTTTCGTGTTTTCTGCGGTGGCCCAGGGGCCCCCAAGACTTGTGACAGTGTTCTTGGGGGGCTCCTAAAATTCCATCCAAAAGGCAGACACCTTCTTGTTTAAAGGGAACACGGAATTGCTTGCATGCAGCATGGAAACTGGCCTATTGGCAGCGAGGGGAAGTCTCGGGTTTTTGGTTTCGGCGGGGAAACCGGGCTATATTTTGTAGTTAGGGCCGGGGTGGCGCTGCAAAACCCGGTTTTATTCCCTGAGTCAGACATGCTCGTTGCCAGGGGGCACATGGGGAAACCCCTTTAGGGTTGCAGGGCTGTAGGGCCCCTCTTTATTTGAGACTTGGGGCACTGGTTCCTTTCCCGGGGCCACAGTATATTGGGGGTTCCCCTCAGTTTTCAATGGGTGCAGCTTCTCTCTTTGCAAGAATGAACTCCAAGTTCATTTTTGAATTTTTAAAGGCAGTGAGGCCCCCTGTCGAGATGAGGCGGGGGAAATACTGCTTTTTTCTAAAATCTCCACAAAGGGGTTCAGACAACCCCTTCACCTTGTGAAAATAAAGACGATCCCGCATTCCAATCACTGCAGTAAATCCGGCCTTATTTTGAGTCAGGGGTCTCGGTGTCCTTCCACTTGGACCACACTTTGGTCTCTCTTACATTCCCAAGTGAGAAAACTCCTCCCCTTGAGGGGGCTGCACAAAGTTGGCATTTATGTAGTCACCATGGATCTCTTACTCTCAGGTTATTTGTGGGTCACGGACTTTCCCCCCGTGTTGTGTGCTAAATTGATGTTCCTCTGGTTTTTGGGGCGGTGTTCCCGGGGTTTTCTCCGGAGTTATTAAAGGGAAAGACAACCCTTGTGCTTGATTTGATGGCAAATGGTCTGTCTAATGCAGGGGTTCAGGCCCCATCCGAGATGAATGGGGTACACGGGAACTTTTTATGTTGCTGTTTTGACTTTTTGGGTCCCTCTATACTTGTGTCCCCGGTTCTTAGGGATTTCTGGGTTCCATCGGAAAACGGCTCCTTTCTTTTTTACGGGAAAAAAGGAAAATTTCTCCCAAACTATGAAGGGAATCGAGCCCCCCCTCCAAGCGTGGAGAAAAGGTCATGTTCTTTTTCCTTTTCAGCAGGAACCTTTGGGGAAAATTTTCGATTTAAGATGGGGATGGCCCTTCAAAACTCGGGGTTTCTTCAGCGAGTCAGGCCTTGTTATTGCTTGGGACACCTCGATTTCTCCTCGACATTTGGCAGGGGATTATGACGCCCCTCGAGGTGAGGCTGAGACCCCGGTTCCCTTTTCCCTTTCACATGGAATTTGGGTTCCGTCAACTTCAAACAATCAGGCATCGCCTCCTTTTTAAACATTAAAATCATTGAACTCAGGGTTCCTGCGCTTGTCAAAGGATGTAGGCTCCCGCCAAGAGGGGGCGAAAATACTGCTTTCCCAGGCTCTCCACCGGGATTCAGACAGCCCTTCACTTGTGAGATGACAGACGAACCTAACTAGTCCTGGAGAATTCCCCGGGTTATTTTTTGTCACGGCGCCCGGGTCCTTCTTCTTTAGGCAGCAAACTTTTGATTCTCCCCCACATACCTGCTGAAGTACCCCCTTTTAAATTTTTTGTGGAATGTCTTCATTTCCCCCTTTTCGTGGTGCCCGGAAATTTAGCTCTCATCTTGAGGGATTTGGTGTACACTTAGCTTTTCTCCATTTTCGGGCTGAACTTGGTGTCTTCTAGACATTGGTTGTTGATTTTTAGGGAAATTTCCCGGATTGTCTAAAGGGGTTAACCCCCTTTTCGTGTTTTATGGGGAATGTGGATGGGCCCGGGAACCAAAGCAGCGCATCAGGCCTCATCTTGAGAGATTTAGGTACCGGGTCTCTTTCATGTTTCTGCATGACCTCAGGGCCCCCCTTTGAATTGGACAGGTTCTTGGAGACTCTCTGAAAAAATTCCTCCAGGAAGTCAGACTCCCTTTTTTGTTTGAAAGGGTAAAAACGGGAATTTTCCTCAGATGCAGGGGAATTGGCCTCATCTGGGAGCGAGCGGGAATCCCGGGTTTTGCTCGAGCTGAGGCGGGAACCTGAGCTAATTCGGAGTTGGACTGAAGGCCCTTCAAAACCCTGAATTCCGTGATGTCGATCATTCTCTTTGCCTGGACATTTGGATTCCCCTTTGGGGTTGCAGGGCAATAGGGACCCTCTTTTTTTTAGAATTTGGGGCCCAGGGTTCCCTTTTTCCCGGTGCCACTGATATTGGGGTTTCCCATCAGGTTTTCAATGAATTCAGGGATTCTCTTTTTAAGGATGAATCCAGTTCATTTTGAATT
Organism: Odocoileus hemionus; assembly: GCA_020976825.1. Classification (NCBI taxonomy): domain Eukaryota; kingdom Metazoa; phylum Chordata; class Mammalia; order Artiodactyla; family Cervidae; genus Odocoileus; species Odocoileus hemionus. Next base: position 7,227 of record JAJLRB010002274.1, read on the forward strand.
TTCAAAAGGGATGTGAGGCCCCCTGTTTGAGATGAGGCGGGGGAATACTGCTTTCTCTAACATTTCCCCAGGGGGTTCAACGTCCCTTCACCTTTTGAAAGAAAGACGATCCTTCATTCAAATCACTGGAGGTTATCCGGCTTTTTTCGAGTCAGGCAACTCGGGGTCCCTTCCCAATTTGGGCAGCAAACTAAGGAAACTCTCTTTCTCCCTGAAGCGAGAAACTCCTCATTTTAGGGGCTGTAAAAATTGGCATTCATTGGTCGAACCCCGGAGTCATCTCTCCTCAAGGTGAATTGTGTAAAAAACGAATTTCCTGAAATTTTGTGCTAACTTAGAGTTCCTCGGAGTTGGGGCGGGGTTCCCGTCTTATCTGCGGGAAAATTAAGGGAAAAACAACAAAACTCTTTGATATTGTGGGATGATCTGAATCTAATCAGGGATTCAGGGCCCCCTTTGAATGTAGGGGTCACGGGAAGCTTTCATGTAGCTTTGTGATTTTTGGGCCCCCATAAAAGTGTCCCTGTTCTTAGGGATTCCTGGGGTTCCATCAAGGATCAAGGGTCCTTTCTTTTTTTAAAGAGAAAACACGAAATTCTTAAAAACGATGAATGGGTATCGAGCCTCTTTTCACAGCGTGAGAGTCCTGATTTTCTCGAGTTGCAGCAGGAACCTTGGGAATATTTTTGATTAAAATGGGAATGGCCCTTCAAAACTCGGGTTTGTTCAGCGACGTCAGGACTCTTGTCTATTGCTTGGGAAAAAACCCCCGTATTTTATTTGACCTTGGAAGGGCATTAGGAGGCCCTCGAGGGGAGAAGTGAGACCCAGGGTTTCCCTTTCCAATTTCCACAGGTATTGGAATTCCTGTCAATCGAACGACTCAGGGATTGCCCCTTTTGGAATATTGAATTCATTTAATCGGGGGTCCTTTCGTGTTTTCAAAGGGGTATAGGGGATCCAGTCGAGTGAGGCGGGTCAACCGGGCTTTTCTAGGGCTCCACAGGGGAAACAACATCCCTTCATTTGTGAGATGAAAGACGAACTGCATTTAAATCACTGCAGGGAAAACCGGGCCTTTTTTCGAGTCAGGGGACTCGGGGTCCCTTTTTTTTGAGGGAGCAAAATTAGATTCCCCTCACATACTACCTAAGATGCCTCAAAATAAGGGTTGCTTGGGGAATGTCCTATTCCTCTTAAAACCATCCCAGGGATTCGCTCTCATTTGAAGGTTTTGGAGACCTTAGTTTTTCCCATTTCGGGGCTAATTTGGGTTTTCTTCTAACTTTAGTTGTTGATTTCGGGGAATTTTTGGGATTGCCAAAAGGGAATTTAAACCCCTTGTTTTTGTTTGATGGGGAATTGGGGAGGGCTCGGGAAAACAAAAGCACGCAATCGGGTCATCTTTGAGATGTTTTTCGGGTAAAAACGGATCTCTTTTTTTTTCCCGCCGACCTGGGGGCCCCCTATAATTTAGACAGTGTTTTTGGGGGACTCGCCGAAGTTCCATCCGGGAAGCCCAGACTCCTTTTATGTTTAAAAGGGGAACCCGGGAAATTGCTCGCATGCACTGATGGGAATCAGGCCCATCGGCAGCGGAAGGAATCTTTGGTTTTTCTCTTCCAAATTAATTTTTCTCTTGGGGGTTTCCTTCCTCCCCTTTTTTTTTATTAAATTTTTTTCTCTTTTAGCCCTCCCTTTTCTCCTTTTTTCATTTTGGGAGGGCAATGGGCCCCCCCTTTTTTTGAGTTTTGGATCAAGGTTCCTTTTCCCGGTGCCACAGTATTTTGGGGTTCCTATCAGTTTTTAATGGGTCAGGGGATCTTCTTTGGGGAAACATTTAACTCCCAAATTCTTTCGAATTTTCAAAGGCATGTGAGGCCCTCCCTTTGAATAGGCGGGGGCCCAAAATGCTTTCTCTAACTTTTCCCAGGGATTCAGACGCCCCTTTACCCTTTTGGGAAAAGAAAGACATCCTTATTCAAAACACTGGGGGTTACCGGGCTTATTTTGAGTCAGGGCAATCGGGTCCTTTCAATTGGGGCAGCAAACCAGGATTTTCTTACATTCCCTAGCTGAAAAAACTCCCGTTTGAGGTGCTGAGAAATTTGGGCACATGTGAGTCAAACCCCAGGGTATCTTACCTCGGGTGAATTTGGGTCACGGAGTTTTCCCTCGAATTGTGTGTGAACTTGGAGTTCCTCTGGAGTTGGAACGGTTTTTCCCCCTTATCCCCGGGAAATGATTAAGGGAAATACAAGCCAAAAACTCTTTGATATTGTGCAAAATAGATCTGTTTTAAGCAGGGATTCGGGCCTCACTCGAGATGTTAGGGTACACGGAATGCTTTCAGTTGTGTTTCTTTTTTCTGGGTCCCCTATAATTGTGTCCCTGTTCTTTGGGATTCCTGGGATTCCATAAAGGGAAAGAAGGCTCCTTTTTTTTTAACGAAAAACACGAAAATTACTCTAAAATCGAGAATGGGTATCGAGCCTCTTCTCCAGCGGAATTTCTATTTTTCTCGATTGCAGCGGGAAACCCTTTGGGAATATTCTGGGTTAAAGATGGATGGCCCTTCAAAACTCGGGTTTGTTCAGCGACGTGACTTTCTAGTTGCTTGGGACACCTCGATTTCTCCTCGCCCTTTGGAAAGGGCTTAGGGGGCCTCTCGAGGTGAAAGTGAGCCCCCGGTTTCCCCTTCCATTGCCACGGGGATATTGGAATTCCTGTCAACGTCAAGCAGACTCAGGCATTGCCCCTTTTTGGGAAATATTAATTCATTGAACCGGGGTCCTTTGTGTTGTCAAAGGGATATGAGATCCTCGAGATGGGGGCGGCCAACTAGGGTTTCCTCAAGGGTCTCCCAGGGAATTAGACTCCCTTCATCTTGTGAGATGAAAGACGAACGTCTTTCAAGCACTGCGGGGAAATGGGCCTTTTTTCGAGTCGGGCACTCGTGTCCTTTCTTCTTGAGGCAGCAAACTTAATTTCCTCTCAAACCTACTGCTGAGAGATGCCTCAATTAAGGTGCTTGTGGAATGTCCTCATTCCTCTTGAAACCATGCCGGGGATTCCGTTTCCATCTTGAGGGGATTTGGAGTAACTTAGTTTTCTCCATTTGCGGGGCTGAACTTGGTGTTTTCTGACTTTGTTTTGAATTGGGGGGAACCCTTGGAGTTGCCAAAAGGGAAGTTAAGTCCCTTGCTTGTTTGATGGGGAATGGGGGATGGCTCGGGAAAAAGCAGCGCAATGGGGGCCTCATTTTGGAGATTTCGGTCCGATCTCTTTTTTGTTGCCGCGGCGACCTCGGGGCCCCCTAAGACTTGAGACATGTTCTTGGGGACCCCGAATTTCCATCCAGAAGTCCAGACCCCTTTTTTATGTTTAAAAGGGGGAAAACACGGTTTTGCTCTCAGCACTGCTGGGAATCAGGCCTCTCGGCAGCGGGGGGAAGCCCTCGGGGTTTTTTCTCGATTGCGGTGGGAATGGAAGTATTTTCTCGTTTTTAGGATGAAGCACTTCAAAACTCGTGATTTTTCCCGTATGTCAGGAGTTATTCTCGTTTTCAAACACATGGGGTTCCCCTTTGCGTTTTGGCGGGGAAAGGGCCCCTTTTTAATTGAGTTTTGGGATAAAGGGTTTTTTTTTCCCAGGTGCCAAGTATATTGGGTTCCTATCAGTTTTCAAAGGGTCAGGCATCGCTCTTTGGGAAGCTTTAACTCCAAGTTCCTTTCGAATTTTAAAAGGATGTGAGGCCCCTCTCAGATGGGGCGGGGCCCTCTGCTTTCCTTTTAACTTCTCCACAGGGGATTAGACTTCCCTTCACCTGTGAAATGAAAGACATCCTTCATTAAAATCACTGGGGGGGTATACCCGGTTTATTTCGAGTCAGGGCAATCGTTCCCCTTTCCCAATTTGGGGCAGCAACTCGGGATCTTCTTACTTTCCTGTAGCTGAAAAACTCCTGTCTTGGGGTGCTGTAAAAGTTGGCATTCAGGGGAGTCAAACCCCATGGAGTCACTCACTCTCGATGAATTGGGGTACAGGGAGTTTTTTCCTCAATTGTGTGCTGAACTTGGAGCTTCTCTGGAGTTGGACGGTGTTCCCTTTATCCCCGGAGAAAATTTAAAGGAAATACAACCAAAACTCTTTGATATTGTGGCGAATAGATCTAATCTAATCGGGGATTCAGGCCTCATTCGAGATGATATGAGGAAACCGGAATGCTTTCGTTGTGTTGTGATTTCGGGGGCCCCTCTATAATTGGCCCCTGTTTGGGGATTCTCTGGTTTCCATCAAGGAGACAAGGCTCCTTTCTTTTAAAACGAAAACACGAAATTACCAAAAATCGAGAATGGGTATCGAGCCACTTCTCACTGCGTGCTGATTCCATGATTTTTCTCGATTTGCAGCGGGAACCTTGGGAATATTTTTGGGTTTAAGTGGGAATGGCCCTTTCAAAACTCGGGTTTTTCAACGTCAGGACCTTGTCTAGTTGTTTGGGGACACCTCGATATTCCCCTCGACTTTTGGGAAGGGCATTAGAGGCCTCTCGAGGTGAAAGTGAGCCCGGTTCCCCTTGCCAATTGACGGATTTTGGAATTCCTGTCAATGTCAAGAGTCAGGCATTCCCTCCTTTTGGAATTTTGAATTCTTTGAACCGGGGATCCTTTCGTGTTGTAAAAGGGGATTGAGGCTCCAGTCGAATGAGGGGGGAAAAGGGTTTTCTCTGGGGTCTCCAGGGGGACAGAACCCCTTCATTTGTGAAGAAAACAAGTGATTAAAGTCATGCGGGGAACCCGGGCCTTTTTTCAGTCAGGGCCCCTGGGTGTCCGTTCTTCTTGGGGCAGCAAATTTAGTTTCCCTCTCACTTTCCTATGCTGAAGATCCCAACTTAAGGTGCTTGTATGTCCCTTTCCTCTTGAAACCATCCGGGGATTCCGCTCTATTTGAAAAATTGGAGTACATTGCTTTTCTCCATTTGCGGGGCTGAACTTGGTGTTTTCTAGATTTTGGTTGTGATTTCGGGGAATCTCTGGAGTGCCAAAGGAAGTTAAGTCCCTTGTCTTGTTTGATGGGGAATGTGGGAGGGCTCTGGCAAAAGCAGCAAAACGGCTCATTTTGAGATTTTTCGGGTACACATCTTTTTTTTGTTCCCGGGTGACCCCTCAGGGCCCCTATAGATTGAGACATGTTTTTGGGGGACTCTCCAAGTTCCATGGGAAGCCAACCCCTTTATTTTTAAAAGGGGAACAGGGAAGCTCTCATGCACTGCAGGGGAATCGGCCCACTGGCGCGGAAGGAAGTCTCGTTTTTTTTCTCGAGTTGCGCGGGAATTGAAGATTTCTCGAGTTAGGACGTGAATGGCATTTAAAAAACCGGATTATTCCGTGATGTCGGGGAGTTAGTCTCGTTTCGGGAACACATGGGGGTTCTCCTTCGATTTGGCATGGCAAAAGGGCCCGTCTTTAATTAGTCTTGAGACCAATTCCTTTTCCAGGTGCCACAGTGATTTTGGGTTTCCTATCTTTTTTCAAGGGTTCAGGCATCTCTAATTTGGATCATTGAACCCCCAAGTTCCTTTTCGAATTTAAAAGGGATATGACCCCCTTGTCAGATGAGGGGGGGAACTCTGCTTTCCCTAAAGCTCCACAGGGATCAGACATTGTTTTCACCTTGTGAAATTAAAAAGACGTCCTGCTTTCCCACATGAAATTAATCCAGCCTTTTTTGAGTCAGGGGACTCGGTTTCCATTTCCACTTGGGACAGCCACTCAGGATCTCTCTTCATTCCTTAGCTGAAAATCCTCGCTTGAGGTGCTGTAAAAGTTGGATTCTGTGAGTCGAGCCCATGGGGCATTCTTTCCTCGATTAGATTTGTGGTACAAGAAGCTTTTGTCCATTTTCTGGCAAACTTGGGGTTCCTCTGGAGTTGGGGCGGTGTTCCGGGTTTTTCCGGATTTATTAGGAAAGCAAAACCACTTGGTTTGTGTTGATGGCGAATGGCTCTGGATCTAATCAATATCAGGGCCCCATCGGAGTTTATATCAGGGGACATGGAAAAGCTTTATGTTGCTGTTGGAGTCTTTTGGGCCCTCTATACTTGTGTCCCTTTCTTTGGGAATTCTCCCGCGTTTCCCTCAAGGAATCAGGGTTCTTTCTTTTTGATGGAAACCGAAATTATCCCAATCGATGAATGGGGAAACGAGCCTCTTTTCCAGTGTGGGAAGCTCATGGTTTTTCTCGAGTTGCAGCTGGAACCTTGGGAAAATTTTTAAATTAATGGGGTTGGCCCTTTAAAAATCGGGTTTTTTCTCAAAGTCAGGGTTTGTGTAGTTGCTTGGGGCACCCGATTTCCCGACCTTGGGAGGGGATTAGGGACGCCTCTAGAGGTGGTGGCTGAGACCCCCGATTTTTTCAGTTTCCCCAGGTTATTTGGGGAAATTTCCCTTCATCTTCAGCCCACTCAGGCATCGCCTCTTTTTTCAAATTTAGCTCATTTAACTCGGGGGACTTGCCTTTTTTAAAGGATGTGAGGCATCCCGCCCCAATGAGGGGGCGAACTAGGGGTTTCTAGCGTCTCCACAGGGGTTAGATATTTCCCTTTATGTGAGATGAAAGACAAAACCCGCATTTTAATCACTGCAGGAAATCCGGGCCCTTTTTTTGGTCAGGGCCCCGGTGTCCTTTTCTTGAGGGAAAAAACTTAGATTCCCCCACATACCCCCTGGAGAGATGCCCCATTTAAAGGCTTGTGGAATGTTTCATTCCTCTTGGACGGGCCAGGGATTCCGCTCTCATCTTGAGGGTGTGGGGTCACTACTTTTCTCCCCTTTTTCGGGGGGAACTGGTGTTCTTCCCAGACTTTGGGTTTTGATTTTGGGAATCTCCGGGGTTGAAAAGGAAGTTAATCCCCTTTTCTTGTTTGGGGGGGAAATGTGGGATGGCTCTGGGAAACCCAAAGCAGCGCAATCAGGGTCATCTTGAGATGATTTAGGGACACGGGTCTGTTTCGTGTTGCTGCGGTACCCCCAGGGCCCCCATAACTTTTACAGTGTTTTTGGGGCTCTTAACTTCCCCCAGGGAAATGCAGACACCCTTTTTTGTTTGAAAGGGGAACACGGAATTGCTTGCATACTGCAGGGAAATGTGGGCCCCATCGGCACGGGGGAAAGCTCGTGGGTTTTTCTCGGTTTTCGGCCGGAACCTGGGCTATATTCGGAGTTTGGCGGGATGGCGCTTCAAAACCCTGTTTATTCCCTGATGTCAAGTCAAACTCGTTGCCAGGGGCAATCGGGGTTTTTCCCCTTTAGGGTTTGGGAGGGGAAAGGGGCCCCTCTTTAATTTTTAGATTGGGACCAAGGTTCCTTTTCCAGGTGCCCAGTGATATTTGGGGTTCCTACATTTTCAATGGGGGCAGGCATCGCTCTTTGGGAAACATTTAACTCCAAGTTCCTTTCGAATTTTTAAAAGGGATGTGAGGGCCCCGTCGGATGAGGGGGGGGAACACGCTTTTTTCTAACTTCCGACAGGGGATTCAGACGTCCCTTTACCTTGTGAAATGAAAGACTCCTTTATTCAAATCACGGGGTTTTCCCGGGGTTATTTCGGTCAGGCAACTCGGTGTTCCCCCCCAATTGGGGGAGCAAACTCAGGGTCTCTCTTACATTCCTGTAAGGGGAAACCCCCGCTTGAGGGGCGAGAAATGGCATTTATGGAGTCGAAAAACCCCTGGAGTCTCTTACTCTCGAGGGGAATTGTGGTACACGGGGGTTTCCCGAATTGGTGCTTTAAAATTGGGGTTCCTCTGGATTGGGGCGGTGTTCCCTCTTATCTCGGGGATATTAAGGAAAAACAAGCCAAAAAAATCTTTGATATTGATGGCCGAATAGATCTGAACAATGCAGGGGATTCAGGCCCCATCTCAGATGATATAGGGGACACGGAAAGCTTTCTGTTGCTGTTTTGATTTCGGGTCCCCCTATAATTGTGTCCCCCGTTTTAGGGATTCTCTGTATTCCATCAAGAAGTCAAGGTCCTTTTTTTTTAACGAGAAACACAAAATTTCTCTAAAAAGATGAATGGGTATCGAGCCTCTTCTCACAGCGTGCGATGTCCATGATTTTTTTGAGTTCAGCAGGAACCCGGAAATTCTCGAGTTAAAATATGAAGCCCTTTAAAATCGGGTTGTTCAGCGACGTCAGGACCTTTTCTAGTTTGCTGGGGCAATCGATATTTTCCCTCGACGTTGGAAGGGCTTAGGGGGCCTCTCGAGGTGAGAAGTGATACCCCGTTCCCTTTCCAATTTCCACAGGGGAATTGAATCCTGTCAATCGTCAAACAGACCCCAGGCATTGCCCCCCTTTTGGGAATATTTAATTCATTGAACCGGGGATCCTTTCTGTTTTCAAGGGGTATGAGGCATCGCAAGACAGGCGGGGAACTGGGGTTTCCCGGGTCTCCACAGGGAATTTAGACTTTCCCCCATCTGGAGATAAAGAAGAAAGTGCATTCAAGTACGCAGGGGAAAACCGGCCTTTTTTCGAGTCAGGGCACTCGGGTCCGTTTTTTGAGGCAGAACCTAGATTCCCTCTCAAATACTACTGCTGAGAGATGCCCCCAACTTAAGGTGCTTGTGGAAGTCCTCATTCCCTTGAAACCATGCCAGGGATTCCGCTCTCATCTTTAGAGGATTTTGGGGTACACTTAGTTTTTCCCCTTTGCGGGGCTGAACTTGGTGTTCTTCTAGACTTTGGGTTTTTTGATTTCGGGGGAAACTCTGGGGTTGCCAAAGGAAATTAATCCCCCTTTCTTGTTTTATGGGAATGTGGGATGGCTTGGAGCAAAAGCACGCAACGGGGCCCCTCTTGAGATGATTTCGGGTAAACATTCCCCTTTTTTTTTGCCGCGGTGACCTCAGGGCCCCCAAGACTTGAGACAGTGTTCTTTGGGGGCTCTCCCAAGTTCCATCCAGGAACCAGACTCTTTTTTTTGTTTTAAAGGGGGGAAAACGGAATTGTCTGCATGCACGCATGGGAATCGGCCTCATCTGGCAGCGAGAAGGAAGTCTCGTGGTTTTCTCGAGTTGCGCGGGAATGTGAAGTATTTCTGAGTTAGGACGTGAAAGGCACTTTAAAAATCTGATTAAATTTCCCGGGTGTCAGGAGTTATACTCGTTTTAGGAAACATCGGGTTTCCTTGCGATTTGGGAGGGCAAGGGGCCCCCTCTTTAATTGAGTCTTGGGACCTTTTTCCCTTTTCCCGGGGCCCATAATATTGGGATTCCTATCAGTTTTTAAAAGGGTGCAGGCACGTTCTTTGGAAGCACTTAAATCCCAATTCCTTTTGAATTTTTTAAAGGGAAATGTAAGGCTTTCCCGTCGAAAGGGGGGGAACTACTGCTTTTCTAATTTCCCCCCACAGGGGGTTCAGACGTGCCCTTTACCTTTTGAAAAGAAAGACGATCCCTTTATTCAAATCACTGGAGGTTATCCGGGTTA
>JAJLRB010002275.1:0-16803 GCA_020976825.1 Odocoileus hemionus
AATTTTGCTTCAAATTCAAACTACTGGGAGAATAGTCGATAGTTGAGGTATTTCTTGGGTTCACTTCACGGGATAGTTGTAAGATGATCATTTGTCGATGATTTCTTCTCAAGATTCAGTGGACAGCTGTCAAACGAATTCACGAATAGCCGGCCACTGTTCTCCTCATTCTTCAAGAAGGACGACTAAATGCTCATCTTGCACTAATACTTCTTGAACATCCACCACATTTGCAGCTGTAAGTTGGTATTGTTTCAGCTGGTTACCCTAGACCAACAAGTGTGTTAGATGTTGGTGAGTTTGAGTCCTTCCACAGCTATTCATTGGACCCATTCTTGGGAACGTTGACAAATAAAGAGAAAAACTGCATGAATCTATGCCTCTTTAGTCTAACAACCACGTTTACCTAGTACTATTAAATTAATATATAGAAATAAATAAAACTAAGTAATGTCAATAGGCAAAAAAAATAAAAGCATTAGATAAGCAATAAAAATGTTAAAAAAAAAAATACATAACGGATTTAATTTAATGAATATATCGTCCAATATCAATATCAGAAATAGTCCTTAACAAATGCCAAGAATTTGATTGTTTTGTCATTACAATAACCTAAAAATACCTGTGCTTAAGTGTTTCTAGTGGCTCCCAATAAGTTATTTGAGTAAAAATACCATGAATCATACTTCAGTGGCCTAGACAAATCTAATAAGCGTTACTTTAATTGATGAATACTGGATGTGAAATGCGTATCCAAAAGAGCTGTGCCAACAAAATGAGATTACCCCTCCCCCCTGACTTAGAGAGTATTACATACGGTGGACATGCCAAGTTAGGGGCTATAAAATTTAGAATGCAACAATATTATTAGTAAGTAAACATTCAGGTCTTTCACAACCTCATACGAACAACAAAAGTATTAAAATAATCTATCTAACTAGATGAATCTACTCAAGTTATATGCTTTCTTGAACACAAGCCCTTCTCAGTGTCTTAAGAACAATTAAGAAGATGTCTCCATGTATTTAAATTAATTGAGTGCCTTAATTTTAGCAAAATACATTTAAAAGATAAGTTAATTTGCACTCTGCCATAGATTATAATATTCTCCATTATGACACAAATAAAGAATTTTACTTGTTAGTCATATTGGTTTAATTTAATGTTCATGTCTTAGGATAGGTTGGGTCATGTTTCATGTCTCCTTGCTGGTATACATATCATGACACATTATTTTTTATTTAAAAATATTTTTCTTTCACAGTTTCATTGTAGATATAATTGACTTACAGCATGGTATAAGTGTATTGTGTATAATACTACATAATTTTTTAAATGTTGGAAGCCATCCTGGTATGAGTTACACACGCATTTTCTGTGAATGATAGGGTCAATATAGTTAGTACCACTGTTTCCCTTAGTCTTATCTTGTTATTTTTGCATTGAAGACAACAGTTATGAGAATCCAAATTAATGTGATTCTGACAGACCAGAGTATACTATTTATTTTAATAAGTAGGCATTAATATGTAATTAGCATCATGCAAGAAATTCACATTAAAATTTTTGTTTTTTCAGTACAAAGTTCAGCATTATCCAGACTACCTATTTCAAAATCTCTCTGTAATAACACTGAAAGTGAAAGTGAAGTGAAAGTTGCTCAGTCGTTGGTCTGACTCTTTGTGATCCAACATGTATAGTAGTCCATGGAATTTTCCAGGCCAAGAATATTGAAGTGGGTAGCCTTCGCCTTCTCCAAGGGATCTTCCCAACCAGGATGCGAACCCAGGTCCTCCCTGCATTGCAGCAGATTTCTTTACCCCGCTGAGCCACAAAGGGAAACCCAAAAAGAATACTGGAGTGGGTAGCCCTATTCCCTTCTCCAGGGGATTTTCCCGACCACCAAGAATTGAACCTGGGTCTCCTGCATTGTAGGCAGATTCTTTACCGACTGAGCTTATCAGGGAAGGCCCCTTGGGGGGTGGACTTTAGACTCTGCCAATTATTATCAGTCTCAACAATGTAACTCTAATTTTAAAGTAGTGACCTTACTGTAAGATATTTCCCAGGCATCTAGGATCTCTATCTTTTCTTTTATAACCCTAAAACTTTCAGATTTTTAAACACAAACATTTTATAAATGGGATACCATCTGCGTTGTGGATAGGTTGACCCTTGATCCCTCTGCCTTCTGTGGGTTTTGCTCTGCTCTGGCGGAGGCAGCCGAGTATGCAAAAACACTCATCCTTCCCAATCTCCTCTCTGGTGTGCCCCTGGCTCAATCAGCTCGTGTCTGACTCTTGGATGAACCCCACGCACCCGGAGGCCCGCCAGAGAATCCTCTGTCCATGGAGTTCTCCCATTCAGCCCCTGCCTATCGTGAATGCTTAAGACTTGAATTCAAGACTCAGTTACGTGAATGAGAGAACATGCACACCCAGGACATCCACTTTGCTCCTGAGGATCTGGCCCATTGCGGCATGCCTCTGGACTCACTGTTTCTGGGAGACGCTCCCCGATTCCCGATAATGGGACAGCTCAGAAGCGAGGAGATTTTCACCCACCAGCACAGTGGGGAAGCAGCATTCCATGATTCCCCAGACTTTCTGACTTTTTGTAAGAGAAAAACGCTCTTCCCTTAGGAGGCCAGTTTCTATAGATATGCAGTGAGGTGTGTTCTGGGAGTGTTACTCACAAACTCAGCTCAGCCTAGTTAAACCATCTCATCCTCCTGCTTTAGCCTTCATTCTTTCCTCATCACTTCCAGATTTATTTTCAGTGAGCCAGCTCTCTTGCATCCAGGTAGAACCAAAGTATTGGGAGCTTTCGGTCTTCAGGAAAACAGTTCACTTCCAGCAAGTATTCAGTTGATAGTTTCTTTTGACTGGTTTTCAGTTCCTTGCAGTCCATGGGACGCCACAAGACTACCTTTCCTCACCAGCACAAACAGTTTCAAAAGCATCAATTCTTTCTCACGGTGCATCAGCCTTCGTTATAGTCTCCAGATACTCACTTTTCATATAAACTGCTGGGATCTCTTTATGAAATAGCATTCCTTGGTTGGGGTGAAAATGGCTTCCTCTTAACTCAGTGGAAGCTATGATCCATGACTACAGAGTCCCTCACTCAAGATGACATGGGTGTATAGAGAAGAAAGTTCTGACAAATCAACGGTCCCCCTGGGAGAAGGAAATAGCAACCTCACTCCCAGTATTCTTGCTTGGAGAACTCGATGTGACACATATGAGGAAGAGTTCTTTAGGTATATCCTTATCTACAAACAATGGACAATATCCTGGAGTGGATTGCCACTCCCTTTCTCCATGGGATCGTTACTGACCCAGGGATCGAACACTGGGTCTCCTGCATTGCAGGCAAATTCTTTACCATTCTGAGGCCACCAGGGAAGCACTCATCATACTGGACATGAAGGATTGTATAGGTTGCAAAGAGAGGCATAAATTTGTTGAATAGAAACTTGGAATAGAGGACATTTGAAAAAATTGCGTTTCATTCTTATTTTTTGAAGTTCTACTGATTCTCTATGTCCACACTCTATATATTTGTTCATACCTTTAACATTGTACGAGCAAAACACTATGAACTTGATACTATATACCAGAAGATAAAGGATTAGAGCACAATGGATAATAAAAAGATCATCAGATGCTATAATAGATAGCCTCCAGGGAACTTCAACGGTTCTAAATTGGGGATATTTAGACAATTTGGCTACATAAGCATTTCTTAATTAACATTGTAATTTATGTACATATTTAATAAAGATATAAACTCAAAAACCATAGATGTCAATAACTGGGGTTCTGTATCCAGTCTTCCAAGAGTGAATACTTGTTGCCGTTAAACTCACTAAAACGACATTTGGAAAGTAAAACAAGGGCACTTGAAAAGGAGCATTTCTACTCAGAAGAAGTTGTGGTGATATAGAATTTGGGGGTTTTCTTGAAGAGTCAGGGTAAGGTTCTACATAACTCAGTCCTAAACTTAATTTGGAACACAAATTTTTCTCTACACAAGTACTCTTTGTCAGATATTCAGTAAAAGGGAGGTATTATAGTACAAGATCTGGAAGCCAGGGTTTGAATACGGACTTCTGGCATTTTTTACTGCCCAAGAAATATATGCGAGAGTGGGCAAATACCTTGGACAAAGGGAGGTCATTAACAGAGGGGGGTAAAAAACATCCGCAAGGAAGACAATATTGAAAAAAAGAATATAGGGTATCTTGTGAGGACATATAAGACAGGCAACTACCCTCGGCCAGCTTGGTTCTTTATTAGGTTTTCCATACTTCAGTAGCAAGAGCGCTATGGGATATACAGCACATTCTTTTCAAGATTGTGAAAACACCTGCCAGGCGCTATCTCCATCTCTGGTCCTAGTCCCACATTTAATAATAACACATAAATAATGCTAATGAATTTCATCCAATCAAATAAAGGGACAGACAAGTCACAGGTGTTTTGTCACTCACACACCTCCTCCTGTTGAATCATCATCATCCATATAGGCATTCACTCCTGCTTGAAGGTTGGAGTCCTTTATCATTCATCTGAAGCTAGAGTTGGTTTTGCTGGTTGGTTGCTTGACCGGAGAGAGACTGTGATGCCACAAAGAATGACCACAATTTGCAGCAAAAGTCGTTGGCTGAAGATATTAACTATCACAGGTCATTTATTAACTGTGGGTCAATACTATAGTGCTTCCTGGTGTAATCATCATATCACGTTCTAACTATAAAGATGAATCTGTTAGTAGTCTTCTTTTGTGTTATTTTGGTTACAAAAAGAAGCTTCAAGCAAGTTACTTTGAATGTTATTTAATCTCGTTTTGGTGAAGATCCTGGATTATTTTATAGGAAATAGTTCAGTGACCTTGGCTGGCTTACCCTTGGCTCAAGAACAGTGTTTTTAAAATTTTATTTATAAAAACCTTCTGTTTCCTTTTGTAAGAAAAAAAACTTTCCATAAAGCAGGTGCGCCCAGAGATTTCAGCCTCATCGTGGCCATTTTGCCAAGATCTCCAAAGCAACTTTGTTCACTTTCTACTTCACTATTAAAAATAGTCTTTATAAATAGATTCTTTAGAGTCCATATTACCTATATCAAAAAAGGTTAAAAGTCCTGAGAGATGGGTCCAATCTGTCAGATTCTTTCCCTTGTTTAAATCTGTGGATGTACTTACATTATTAAAGTCATAGCAGGGTCATAAATTGCTCCTAGGTTTAGGAAATTGAAAAACAATCATATGTATTTAATACTTGAATCCTCTTTTAGCAGAACACAATCTTTTCTCTATTCTTTTACTTTCTCTTTTAATAAAGTCACTCAATAAACAGAGCAAGTTAACCTATTATTTGAAAGCAATTATTCTTGGTTGTAAATCTGTGGTATCTTGAGCAATTAAAAAATTGTAAGATTAAATGTGTGTCAGTTTAGATTAGGGATTACAAAATAGTCACAGTGCTTTTCCTGAGAAATTTTTACTATAGGACATCTGTCCAATAGCAATATTCTCTTCTGCTTATTACTAAATTAATACACTATTCCAAAAAAATTATCTCTAAGTTGCTGGGCTTTTATGTTTTATATAAGGTGTAAAAAAAATTGCATTACAGAAATATATGCTTTAAGTTTAGAATAAATATATCTAAAAGCTACTTATCTAAAGAATGGAAGACATAAATTAGGTAAACAAATATTTCAGCATCACAATCAGTAAGGAGCAATGATGAATATGTCTAACGCCTCAACGGTCCCTGCTCTCAAACACAGCCCCTTGATCTTACATTTCTGGACTATGAACAAAAGGAAATGATCTAATACATTTTAGGATAATAATTAACCATTCCACCAGCTTAGATTATGTTTTATTAAGTGGAACATAGAAGAGCATTTTGATGTAACAAAATAAAATGGTTTGAGAACCCTTCTACCATAAAGATGGTTTGTGTAAATGGATAAATTAGTGGGTCCTTAGATTTAGCAAAAAAAAAAAAAAAAGAAGAATGTATGATAAATTCCTAGGTGGGGTTATCTTTAAAAAGGCTCAGATGATGTCAGATGTGTCTGATGTTACTGTAAGGTTTTGCTCCCTCTGGGCTTATTTCATTTCAGATTTTCAGATTTTTTTACTGTCGCCTCTGGGAGCTTCAGGTTCCTGTCAGCGCAACAGCAAGTCCTACTAGTGCCCATGGTAAGATTTAGGGGGACTCTAGTCATTGACTGGAAAGTTCGAGCTCCAGAAAGTGAAAGTGAAAGTTGCTCAGTTGTGTCCTACTCTTTGAGACCCCATGGACCCCATGGACTACACAGTCCATGAAATTCTCCAGGCCAGAATACTGGAGTGGGTAGCCTTTCCCTTACTCCAGGGGATCTTCCCAACCCAGGGATGGAACTCAGGTCTCCCGCATTGTAGGCAGATTCTTTACCAGCTGAGCCACAAGGGAATTCCAAGAATGCTAGGAATGGGTGGCCTCTCCCTTCTCCAGGGGATCTTCCCAACCCAAGAATCAAACCAGGGGTCTCCCGCATTGCAGGCGATTCCTTACCAACTGAGCTATCAGGGAAGCCCTTGGACTCCAGAACCAAGCCAAAGTCTTCTGACTCCCACTGCTGCTCCAATTCTTCCCCTCCTGCTAACACAACCAGTAAACAGATGTAGATGTGACTTGGGAAATCAGAAGGTTCTAGCGTGCAGGTCATTCAAAAATCTTTATCAGATGAACTTCTGTCCAGTGTCTGTGAAGGAGTGCGGGAAAGAGTGTTTTCTGCTTTTTATTAGCTCATTAGCGAATCCTAACCATACTCTCCCTTAGGTCCCTTTTCCATCTCAGTCTGGTTCTCATCTCCTTAGAAAGAAAAATGGGATCTTTAAATTCACTCAGTTCATGTTGGGAAGAGGCCAAAACCAGGTCCCATTAATACTCCGCTGGAGGAGTCTTTCAGAAGCACAGTCTAGGGGAGGCATTTATGCCTCCTCCTTCTGCTCCTCTTTCCCTGGCTTGGCATATTCTAGCTCGTGTTTTTTTTGCTCTTCCTATAAATATGAGAGAAAAATAAAAGACACTATTCAGCTTCCTTTATTTGAAAAGTTTTGGCATTTCAGTGGTTTTTTGAAGTTGCGGGGGGGGGGGGGGGGGGGGCGTGCTTATTTGTAACCAGCTTTGCCATGAACGGAAATCAATCTGAATGTCCCTATTGTGCATTTTTTTTTTCTTTTCTTTCCTCACAGCCTGAAATGGCCTTTGCCAAGTTTTCAAGCTGAATCTGTAAAAAAGACCCTCTCAATCTTTTTCCGCTCCCCTGCCTCCAACCTCATTGAACCTTCGCAAGAGATTTCTCAGGCAGAAGAAGGGCTGCGCTGCCGAGGACTGGGAGGAACGCGACCCTACTCCGCTAACCCAGTGGCCTGAGCCAATCACAAAGAGGATTGGAACCTCCCGGAGACCTCCCGCCGCCCTCCACTTCCCATCCCGGGCCCCTTTCGACAAACCTCCGGGAAAGATGGGGACGCCGGATGGAATGTGTTTGCAATTCAAATCCTTGGCTTTCTGGCCCAGCCCTCTTTTCTAAAATAAAAAGGCAGGAGCTGCGGTGAGGTGCAAAGGGCCTTTCGAATTGCAGTTATCCGCCGCTTTTATCTGTCGAAGCAACCTGAAAAGGCGATCCGGACCGATCCCAGTACCCAACAAACCCACATCCTCAACCAACCGCAAGCGCTTCCACAGCTCGCCCCCAACACTATCTGCTTCCGAAGCAATCCACAAGGTAATACAACATCAAAACCACCATCACAAGGGGAAAGGGCAAGGATGGTGGAGGCTTTCTGTGCTACCTGGAAGCTGACTGACAGTCAGAACTTTGATGAGTACATGAGAGGCGCTTGGTAGGTAAACTTAAAGATGTGCCGTTCTCTTAAACCCGCCAGCTTCAGATACTCGCAGATTCCATTTTTTCACTCATCCGATTAGCAAGAGACAAAAGCAGACTTCCCATTGTCATAATCACGTGCTGATGTGCTGATTTTAAGAAGCCACGTTTTCCACGGAATGCGCACCTTTTAAATCTGGCACTTGTCCACTTTCTTGCCTAGGGCCAAGTATTCTGTGAAGAATGTGAAGCTTCTGCTGCATCTTTTCCTGCTTTTTCTCCAGCATCCTCTTATTTTATGCTTCCAAAATTGGCATCCCATACGACTAAGGACTCAGTTAGCATAAAACTGATGGGCTAAACATACTCTAATGAAACTTAGACTTTTTACGAAACCTGGGTTCCAGAAGTTCTTTTTTAGGAAGGTCTAAGTGGATTGGGGGTACCTTTTGGGTTTGTATTATCCATGCTTTCATGAGCTATTTTTGGAAGTTGCCATCAACTGTATTGCTTCTTTTTACTATTTTAGGTGTGGGCTTTGCCACTAGGCAGGTGGGCAATGTGACTAAGCCAACAGTGATCATCAGTCAGGAGGGGACAGAGTGGTGATCAGAACTCAAAGCACATTCAAAAACACAGAGATTAGTTTCCATTCTGGGAGACGAAGAGTTTGATGAAACCACCGCAGACGACAGAAGCTGTAAGGTATATGGAGCCGCTCCTTCCCCTGGGCGTGGGGAGGGAAGGACAGAATAACATTTTTTCTAGATGTTAGGAAAGTGGAAAATGTTCTCAGTTTATTTACACTTCAGAGAGAAAGACCCAGGGTTAATTTTGCATTCTAGCTACTGTTCCACAGCTTAAGTTCTGATAATGGGCTACAACCATAGCTCATATCTCCAATCTTTTTCTTTACCACATATTTCTTTCTCATTTTTGTATCAAATCTGTATTTCAGAAAATATTTCATCGTGTTCATTTAAGAAAAAGAAAGATTGTACTTTGGTTTAATACTCTCCTTTTTGCCTCAAGTTGGCTAAATCAATAGTTATACTTCATTCTAAGACCCTGTTTTTAAAGGAGTAGGATGATTCCTCAGAAAGCACTAGTTTAGGAATTTTTATTTCTGATAATTTATCTGCCTATATAATTTTAGCATCTAAAACATACACATTTCAATCAAATTAATGATTTATTAGAGTTTTTCTCAGAGGTTTCAACTCTGGAAGCATCAGGGGAAATGGCTACAGCTACTGATGATTAATTAATTGAATCACTACATCATTCAACTGTTTACTCTGTAAAAAATATCATGTGTTTGACTTCCCATGTCAGAAATCTGATCTGTACCAATTGCTATGTTCTGCATTTTTGTTGGTGGTTCTCAGTCTGTTGTTTAGCCTGGATGGAGACAACCTTGTTCATGTGCAGAAATGGGATGGCAAAAGAAACAAAATTTTGGTAAGAGTGGATTAAGGATGGGCAAATATGGTCATGTACAAAGGTAGTAGCAGACAGTTCCCGATTCCTGCTTCTCCTCCTGCCCCCGCTGCCCCCTCAAATTTGATCCCATCTACTTTCCCTGATCCTCTTTCCCTACCATTTTCTCCACATCTTTCCTTTTTTTAATAACATTAAGTCACTAGCAAGGGTATTTAATCATGTGTGGAAATTTGTATATTTTAGTTTATAAGTTTTACAAGTTCAGCATACAGATAATTTAGTCATATAACAGGAAAATGTAACAAAAATATAAAATTCCCTTCTACTGTCCCCCTCAGAGAGAACTATTTCTGATATTACATTCCCTCCATCCTAGGCTCCTTTATAAATTTTATAAGATGCCTTTAAACATACATGTCTATTTAATACTAGGATAGTACATGTAAAATAATTATAGTGAAATAGAAAATAGTTTTAAAATAATGTATCTAATGGTGAAGTAGCATCATAAACTGGGGAAAATGTTTTTATCTTGATCTAGCACCCTAGACACTTTTTTTTTGGTGAGTTGAGTAATGGAATCGTGTGAAAACACATTGAAGTCAATACTTAATTTTGGATATTTTTCTTGGATGAGAGTTGCTTTACATATTTCTTCTGAGATAATAGGAGGGTAGGGTTTTTTGGTTTTGTTACTTAAGACTATTGACTCAGTTTTCCTTCTCCTTTCCACTTGACTTACCAGCTGCTTTCTAGGTTCAGGGTCTTCCCCCTAGGTAAGAGGACTTACCATGTTCACATTTTTTTTTCCTGGGAGGAGCTTCGGGGGTGGGGAGCAGTAGGGACAGTTTTTCCTTTCGTGTTGACGAGTATTTGGCCACATTTTTCTGCAGGTGATCGTCATCACCAAAAAGAGGAGGGAGACTGATAGACAGAGTGATTTCACCTTATAAAAGATTCAATCTGGCAAAAAAAACCACTACATTATTGCTAAAGTAATTAGCCTCCAATTAATAAAAATAAATGGAAAAAATATAAATTAAAAAAAAAGATTCAAATCTGAAGTTCTCCAGTTGTACCCTTTATGTTTTTTTTTCTTTTTGTTTTTTCCTGAATACAAAGGAAAGTAGATAGTTCAGCTTTGGTATGTATATGACTGTGATCAGGCAAGACTGAGTTGAAAAACTAAATGGAAATGAAAGAGTAATGGGTGACAAGAGCATGCTATCCTCTTGAAAATCGACACAGGCACACTTACATGATAAGAACAATGATGAACACTGAAAAAACAACACTAAATTTTGTAAAGACGGATTTATATGCAATTCTTCAAAAGTTGGATTTGATACAAGTGAGCCCATGGTGCACATTATAAGCTACATAACCACCAAGGTTCACATAGACTAAAGCATGACAGTCAAAGCAAATGAGGAACATATTCTGTACATTTACTTATTTTTCCTGCTTTTGGACCAAGTCGAGTCATTGCAAATACCATTTTGTCCAAATAATTTGGGATTTCTAAATACGTTCAAAAATATTATGCGTAGGTCATGAATATAGTAAAGTATTATGAGACCTACTAAAAATTTTACATGCACTTTTACAAAGAGAGAGCTAAAATGGCTCCAAGCATAGCCCTGATAATTTACGGGCGCAAAAATGAGAATTCTTTTTGACCTGAATCTAGATAGTTTTAATCTTAAGGTATTTTTTTTCATATTTAACTTTCAGATGACATGACTATGTATACATCGTCACTCACTCAATAAATATAAGGGTTTCTCTTTTGTATGAAAATGAGAAGATATAGGAAAAAAATTGGTGAAAATGTTTTTATAGAACATTTAGGGCTTTCACCCCAGTGGACTCATAGTAGATATTCTGCCTGTTAACGTAGGAGATGCAGGATATTTGGGGTTTGATCCTTGGATTGGTAAAAGATCCCTGGGAGGATGAAATGGCAACCGCACTCCAGTATTCTTGCCTGGGAAAATCCCATGGACAGAGGAGCCTGGCAGGCTACAGTTCCATAGAGTTGCAAAGAGTTGGACATGACTGAGCATACAACATTTAATGTTTGTAAATGCCATTATTCGTTTGTATAATACTTAAAGTCACATAGTATGACAATCTATTGGAAGATAATATATGACAATTAATTAAAAGTATATAATTAGAATAATCAGTAGGTACGAAGTCACTGAGTATGTACCTGTGTAAGAAGATTTGGTTATCTTTTGGGAAATCTATTTCAGACTCTTTCATAATTTGGCGATGTGTGGTTGCATGTTCGCCACTATGAGAACCTTGCATAGAAAACATCCTGAACCGAAAGGGTGGAGAAGCTCTACAATATTTCTGTTCAGTATACTCAATTCTTGCAGTGTAAAAAAACTGCTATTACAGTGCTGGCTTGTGATCACTAATTAGAAGGTTTACCTTGGTGTGGAGGTGGTAAAAATGATGACTTTAAACCTTGTTTCAAAAACTTGGAGTGTTGGGCTGCAAGCAATCAAAGCCATTTTTGATCTGCAAATTTATCACATTTTATAATCCACGTTAAATTTTTTAAGCTACTGTTTTTAAAATCAAGAAGGGAATATGTGCTATAATTTCCATTGCAATGCAAATCAAATTGGAATACTAAAAAATGTCACACCCATGAGAACTGTGTTGACTGTTTTTAATATCACTCACTAATCTGGCTGGTGGAATTGAGTATATTAGAAAGTTTTAAGATAAAATAGCCTTTTGTGTGTGTGTGTGTGTGGGACTATAACATTAGGCTGGGGAAGTTAGCACATTTTGCTTAAAATACTAATTTAAAAGTAAGAACAATGTGTAAAGTAGATAGCTAGTGGCAAGCTCGAGCTATAATAACACAGGGGGCCCAGCCTAGTACCTCTGAGCTTCCCCAAAGGGGTGGCACAATGGGAGGAGGTGGGGGGAGACGCAAGAGGAAGAGAAATACTCGTATAGTTATGACTGATTCCAGTTTGTTGGACAGCAAAAACCAACACAAACATTGTAAAACAATTATCCTCCAGATTAAAAAAAAAAATAATCAAAAGCGCTAGGGAATGTGGAAAAATGATTGTTGGTGGGTTGGAACGTACCATAGACAATTTGGCTAGGATCCGAAGCGGAGATTTTGTTTTGGTGAGCCTGCGCTGCACAAGTGACCTCTTGATACTAAAAACAGGTAGTCTGAAGAAGTTGCAAGCTGATATACATGAAAAATGGTCTTATTTTAAAAAAGTAAACATAATCAAAGTCTCATATAAATCAAAATGTCAAGTAATTTCAAGTTTCTTATTGAAAGGTAAACCTAGCAAACAGGCAATGAATTTGATCCCCAGACCATAAAAGATGTGTCTCCAGGCAAGTACACCAAGCTGAATCTAAGTTGCTGCTGCTGCTGTGCTGCCAAGTCACATCAGTCGTGTCCGGACTCTTAGCGACCCTATGTGACTGCAGCCCACCAGGCTCCTCCGTCCACTGGGGATTCTCCAGGCAAGATCACATGGAGTGGGTTGCCATTTCCTTCTCCAATGCATGAAAGTGAAAAGTGAAAGTGAAGGTCGCTCAATAGTGGGCGTCTAAAAAGTGTAAACAGCGAGTTCTCTTAGCGACCCGTGGACTGCAGCCCACCAGGCTCCTCCGTCCATGGGATTTTTACCAGGCAAGAGGACTGGATTGGGGTGCCATTGCTTTCTCCAGAACTAACGTTATGTATGAGTCTGCTAGTGATTGTGGGTACAAGTCTTGGGGTAGCGTGCAAATGGGCATCGTGAATTCCTTTGTGTGGGTGTCGTGTGGTCAATGGTAATACACAGGGGAAGCATGGACTGACTGGGGGAGGTTGGTGTGTAAGTCTGTGAGTTTTACCAAAGGAAAGAAAATAACCTGGTTTATAACTGGAAAGATTTGCATTTGTAAACTACAATCATTATTTTGTAAGTTAATTGTTTACAAGATGATTTTTGTACATTTTCTCAAACCCACAATGTGTAGCAGCAGGTAAGAACGTACTAAGACTTTTACTTTACCTGATTAGGAAAGAAGATATAGAATTAGATTAATGAAGATTAGATTAATGTGGTCCAAGTTCTCTTGTGAATGCTAAATTGCTTTCATTCATGTACTGACTCTATGTGACCCTGATGAACTGTAGCCGTCAGTTCCTCTGTCCCATAGACAATTCTCCAGTCAAAAAATACAAGAAACACGAAGTGGACTGCCCATGACCTTGCTCCATGGGATCTTCCCTGACACGACCCACGGGATTGAACCTGGCTGCTCAATCTTCGTGTCTCCTGCACAGGGAAGGCAGGTTTGTTTTTGTTTGTCTTGTATGTGATTTTTAGTTTTTAACCTAGCTCTAGTGCCAGCCTGACTCTAGGTGAAGATAATTACTGAAATAAAAAAAAATATCTGCTGTAAAAATCAGATAATAAGGCAGCGTAAATTGGTACCTTCATGAAACAAAATAGTACAGTATATTTTATTTTCCTGAATCACGTTGCTTAGTGGGATATGCGAAATTTTTACTGTTTCCCTGTTCACTTGTTAAGAAAACTTTCTTCTGACTTCAAGGCCTCTGTGAAGGGTAGTGGTTATGTAGTGAGGCATGAAAAAAAATGTAAGTGTTTTTCCAGGCATCATTCAGTATTCATTTTTTAATCAAAAGCAAATTGTTCATTAAAGTATGTTTTCTACAAGGTTAAGCGTCAAGGTCCAATGACTTAAAGAATTTCAGTATGAGGAAACTTTCTTTAACTTACAACAATCACCACAATGATACGCTATCACCTGGCTAATTTTATTACTTTAGACTATTATAATTAAAAAGAGTAGAAAAATCTAAAAGTTGTGCAGCTGTAGGATTTAACACGTTGAGTTGTTGTGAATAGATATCGCTATCGAATGTTCGACAAGATAAGATTGGCCCAGGTGTTGAAGGTCTATAACTCCGCAGTCTTGTCATTACTAGCAACATAGTAATCGTTACATTTGTCTTTAAAAATCGCATGGGATAACAGCAGAGGGGTATTTGCTCTCCAATTGCTCTGAATGACCTTCATAGTCTGCTTCTGGAGGAAGTACAGCTTTCTCTTGGTGTTCAAGCTTTATGCTGTCTAATAGAAGCATGGCTTCCTGGTCCTCTATCCAATCTCGTAAAGAAGACATAAGGGCAAGATATAGGGAATTAGTCGTTTCAACTTCATTATTGGCTGTTGTTTAGATAGTTGCTCAGTTATGTCCAAACTCTTTGCAACACACCAGGACTATAGCCTGCAGGACCCCTCTGTCCATGGGGATTTTTTCCAGGCAAGAATACTGGAGTGTGGGTTGACATTTCCTTCTCTCAAATGAGAATTAGGTCAAAGTAACATCCTTTAAGCAATTCATTTCCAATAACAACATCTCTGAAGAAGGGGATAGGTTTTGGGATGGCCTGATGGGAAGCAAAGCTAGAGACTACGGGGTTCAACACCTCCCAGTGTTTTAACCTATACAGGTGTTCACAACAAATTAACACCTAGCACCAGAATGTGAAAGTGAAGGTGGCTACTCGACTTCAGTTGCTATCCAAATACTCTTTTTGTGACCCCAGGGCACTGTAGACTGCCAGACACTCCTCTGTTCATGGACATTCTAGTCAGTGCAAGAAAATACTTGGGAATGGGTTGCCAACTTCTTCTCCAGGGGGTGTTTGTGACCTAGGGATTGAACTTGGGTGCCCTGCATTGCAGGCGAAAATTAATTCTTCTTAGACACCATCTCAGTGCACCATCGGGGAAGCTCCCACATCAGAACATCAGTTCAGTTTGACATTTCAGTACCGAGCTCAGTCGGTGTCCGTCTCTTTGTGAGCCCATAGGGCCTAGAGCACATCTCCAGGCCCTCCCTGTCCATCACCAACTCCCACAGTTTACTCACAAATCTCGCTGTCCTATGGAGTCGCACAGTGTACGCCATTTCAACCATACTCCATCCTCTGTCGTCCCCTATTCTCCTCGCTGCCCTTCTATCTTTCCCAGTAACAGCATCAGCAGGGTCTTTTCTAAATGAGCCCAGTTCTTCATTAAATCAGGTGGCCAAAGTATTGGAGTTGTTTCATCTCTACAGCATCAGTCCTTCCAATGAATATTCACGGACCTGATTTCCTTTAGTGATGTGACTGCTTTGATCTCCTTGCAGTCCAAGGGATTCTCAAGATGTCTATCTCCAACAGCCACAGTTCAAGTAAAAATGCATCAATTCTTCGGCACTCAGCTTTCTTTACAGTCCAACCTACGTCACCCATACATGAACCACTGGGAAAACCATAGCTTTGACTAGACAGACAATTTTAGTGAAAACATGGGGACCTACAAATACATGCAAGGGTTGAGCTGTACACCCAGTGATGTTAAGGTCATTGGAGCTGTGTGTGTGCCTCAGAGAGACAAGTTAAAAGGAAAACGCAAAGAGATCAGTCAGTTGAAGGGAGAAAGATAGTGTTTCTACCCATTAACTCCAATAGTAGTACCGATTTGTTAAAAATTGATAGCATTTCGTTGACAAAAAAAGGAAAAAAAATAAGGTTTTCAAATGTGGAGGGCCATAGTACTTTAAGCTTACTGGAAGTAATTATTAGTCATTAATCATCATTTATTTCCAGTAAAACATGGTGAAAGATGTGGGTAAAAGGCAAGGCTTTGTGGGATATAGATTCCCTGACCAGGGATTGACACCTAGGGCCCCTTGCATTAGGAGTGTGAGATCTCAGCCGCTCTGGACCACCAGGAAAGCCCCTTGATGTGCTCTTTAATGTAAGCAAAAATTCTTTTTTACGTGCCTGTAGGAATTAAAAATATTCTCACAGTTTTAAAAGTTTTATTTTCTCTCTCAATCTTTTCCGGGAACTTTTGCATGTGATGTGAAAATAAAAACTTCATTTCGTCTTTTCTAGACATAAACACACACACACACAACATCACACAACACACACGGGACACACACAAAACTGGCAAAAGAAAGAAGTGATAAATGCGCTATTGTTTACAAATTTTAAAAAAATCTTTTTCTGTCTTTCAAAATGTTTGTCCTAGAAAAGCGTGTCAAGTTATTTTATACACTGTCCTTAAGATTTGTTCGCTCCAAGGAGACCATTTTTTCCACAATTGAAAAAGCATCTTGGTTGTCTACAAGGCTTTTGAGTCATCCTAAAGCCACTGGCGAGAACTTGAACAGTCCTGGAAGACATGTCCTGAATGCTCAATAAGCTCAGTGCATCTGTCTGGTGTCTTGTGTTGCTCACTGCCGGAGCGCTGTGGACTGTTAGCCAAACCAGGCTCCCTTGTCATGGGGATTCTCCAGGCAAGAATACTGGAGTGGGTTGCCATGCCATCCTCCAGGGGATCTTCCTAACCCAGGGATCCAGGTCTACCCGCACTGCCAGGTGAATTCTTTACCAACT
>JAJLRB010002276.1:0-33876 GCA_020976825.1 Odocoileus hemionus
TTACGAGGGACACCTCAGGAATCTCTTTTGAGGATTGGCAGGGCCACAGGGATACTTTCTCAGAGGTGAGGAGGGAGACCCAGGGTCCCATTCCGGGAGCCTCAGGGATATTGGGATTCCTGTCAATGTTCAAGAGCAGTCAGGCATCGTTAGCTTTTGAAGCAGTGAACTCTGCGTGCCGCTCGAGGTGTCAAAGGCATGTGAGGAATTCCGTTGAAAGGAGTCGAGACCTAGGGCTTTCTCTAGGGACTCCACAGGGGATTCAGACATCCCTTCACCTTGTGAGATGAAAGAGGAGACTGTATTCAAACCACTGCAAGGAACCGGCCTCCTTTCCAGTCAGGCTTCTCGCTGTATATTCCATTTGAGGCAGCAAACTCATTTTCCCTCCCTCACACCTACTGCTGATAGAAGCCTTCTCTTGAGGGGCTTGTGGAAAGTTGGCATACGTCTTGATCTAAGCCAGGCAATCAGCTATCATCTCCAGGCAATTTGGGGTCCACGGAGCATTCCACGAGTTGCTCTGCTGAACTTGGTATTCCTCTAGACTTGGAACGTTGTTCTCGGGGAACTTCTGGGAGTTGCCTAAATGAAGTCAAGCCACTGGTCGTGTTTGCTGGGGATTGGCGGATGGCTTTGGAGTCAAGGCATCGGAATCGGGCCTCATCTCGTGTTGATTTGGGGTAAATGGAGCTCCTTCACGATGCTGGTGTGACCTCAGGATCCCTCTCTATTTGTGACAGTGTTCTTGCGGATTGTCTCGAGATACATCAAGCAAGTCGAGGCTCCATACATGTTTCATGGGGGATCACGGGATTGCTCTGCTTGCAGTGCAGGGGAATCGGGGCTCATCTCGCTTTGAGGGGGAAGTCTGATGGTTTTTCTCGAGTTGCGGCGGGGATATGGGGTATATTCTCGATTTACGGCGGGGATGCCCTTCAACAATCGTGTTTGTCCAGCGACGTCAGGACTCCTGTCGAGTAACGAGGGACACAATAGGAATCTCTTCTAGGCTTGGCGAGGCCAAAGGGACGCTTCTCGAGGTGAGGCTGGAGACCCAGGGTCCCTTTACAGTAGCCACAGGGATATTCGGATTCCTGCCAATGTTCAAGAGGAGTCAGGCATCGTCAGATTTGAATCAGTGAACTCTGCGTGCTGCTCGAGGTGTAAAAAGGCATGTGAGGTATTCCCTCGAAAGGAGTCGGTGACCTAGGGCTTTCTCTAGGGACTCCACAGGGGACTCAGATATCCTTCACCTTGTGAGATGAAAGAGGAGCCTGTATTCATGCCACTGAAAGGAAACCCGGCCTCCTTTCGAGTCAGGGCTTCTCGTTGTATATTCCACTTGAGGCAGCAAAACTCAGTGTCCTCCCTCAGAACTACTGCTGAGAGAAGCCTCCCCTTGAGGGGTTTGTAGAAAGTTGGCATACGTCTTGAGTCTAAGCCAGGCAATCAGCTCTCAACTCCAGGCAATTTGCGATCCACGGAGCATTCCTCGAGTTGCGCTGCTGAACTTGGTATTCCTCTAGGCTTGGCACGTTGTTCTCGGGGAACCTCTGGAGTTGTTGCCTAAACTAAGTCAAGCCACTGGTCATGTTTGCTGGGGATCGTGGGTTGGCTCTGGAGTCAACGCATGGGAATCGAGCCTCATCTCGTGTTGATTTGGGGGTGCATGGACTCCTTCTCTATGGCTGGGAGTCAAGGCAGGGGAATTGGGCCAAATTTCGATTTGATTTGGGGTACATGGAGCTCCTTCTCGATGCTGCTGTGACCTCAGTGTCCCTCTCTACTTTTGACAATGATCTTGCGGATTGTCTCGAGATCCATCAAGCATGTCGGGGCTCCTTACATGTTCATGGGCATCACGGGATTGCTCTGCATGCAGTGCAGGGGAATCGTGCCTCATTTCGCTTTGCGGGGAAGTCTCATGTTTTTTCTGGAGTTGCGGCGGGGACCTGGGGTATATTCTCGAGTTACGGCGGGGATGGCCGTTCAACACTCGTGTTTGTCCAGCGACGTCAGGACTCCTGTCGACTTACGAGGGACACCTCAGGAATCTCTTTGAGGATTGGCAGGGCCACAGGGATACTTCTCGAGGTGAGGAGGGAGACCCAGGGTCCCATTCCGGGAGCCACAGGGATATTGGGATTCCTGTCAATATTCAAGAGCAGTCAGGCATCGTCAGCTTTTGAAGCAGTGAACTCTGCGTGCCGCTAGAGGTGTCAAAGGCATGTGAGGAATTCCGTTGAAAGGAGTCGAGGACCTAGGGCTTTCTCTAGGGACTCCACAGGGGATTCAGACATCCCTTCACCTTGTGAGATGAAAGAGGAGACTGTATTCAAACCACTGCAAGGAAACCCGGCCTCCTTTCCAGTCAGGGCTTCTTGCTGTATATTCCATTTGAGGCAGCAAACCCATTTTCCCTCCCTCACACCTACTGCTGATAGAAGCCTTCTCTTGAGGGGCTTGTGGAAAGTTGGCATACGTCTTGAGTCTAAGCCAGGCAATCAGCTATCATCTCCAGGCAATTTGGGGTCCACGGAGCATTCCACGAGTTGCTCTGCTGAACTTCGTATTCCTCTAGACTTGGAACGTTGTTCTCGGGGAACTTCTGGAGTTGCCTAAATGAAGTCAAGCCACTGGTCGTGTTTGCTGGGGATTGGCGGAAGGCTTTGGAGTCAAGGCATCGGAATCGGGCCTCACCTCGTGTTGATTTGGGGTACATGGAGCTCCTTCACGATGCTGGTGTGACCTCAGGATCTCTCTCTAGTTGTGACAGTGTTCTTGCGGATTGTCTCGAGATACATCAAGCAAGTCGAGGCTCCATACATGTTTCATGGGATCACGGGATTGCTCTGCTTGCAGTGCAGGGGAATCGGGGCTCATCTCGCTTTGAGGGGGAAGTCTGATGGTTTTTCTCGAGTTGCGGCGGGGATATGGGGTATATTCTCGATTTACGGCGGGGATGGCCCTTCAACAATCGTGTTTGTCCAGCGATGTCAGGACTCCTGTCGAGTAACGAGGGACACAATAGGAATCTCTTCTAGGCTTGGCGAGGCCAAAGGGACGCTTCTCGAGGTGAGGCTGGAGACCCAGGGTCCCTTTACAGTAGCCACAGGGATATTCAGATTCCTGCCAATGTTCAAGAGGAGTCAGGCATCGTCAGATTTGAATCAGTGAACTCTGCGTGCTGCTCGAGGTGTCAAAGGCATGTGAGGTATTCCCTCGAAAGGAGTCGGTGACCTAGGGCTTTCTCTAGGGACTCCACAGGGGACTCAGATATGCCTTCACCTTGTGAGATGAAAGAGGAGCCTGTATTCATGCCACTGAAAGGAAACCGGCCTCCTTTCGAGTCAGGGCTTCTCGGTGTATATTCCACTTGAGGCAGCAAACTCAGTGTTCCTCCCTCACAACTACTGCTGAGAGAAGCCTCCCCTTGAGGGGTTTGTAGAAAGTTGGCATACGTCTTGAGTCTAAGCCAGACAATCAGCTCTCAACTCCAGGCAATTTGCGATCCATGGAGCATTCCTCGAGTTGCGCTGCCGAACTTGGTATTCCTCTAGGCTTGGCACGTTGTTTTCGGGGAACCTCTGGAGTTGCCTAAAGGAAGTCAAGCCACTGGTCATGTTTGCTGGGGATCGTGGGTTGGCTCTGCAGTCAACGCATGGGAATCGAGCCTCATCTCGTGTTGATTTGGTGCATGGAACTCCTTCTCTATGCTGGTGTGACCTCAGTGTCCCACTCTAGTTGTGACAGTGTTCTTGAGGATTGACTCGAGATCCATCAAGGAAGTCGAGGCTCCTTACATGTTCCATGGGAATCACGGGATTGCTCTGCATGCAGTGCAGGGGAATCGGGTCTCATCTCGCTGTGAGAGGGAAGTCTCATGGTTTTTCTCTAGTTGCGGCGGGGACCTGTGGTATATTCTCGAGTTACGGAGGGGATGGACCTTCAAAACTCGTGTTTGTCCAGCGACGTCAGGACTGTTGTCGAGTTAAGAGGGACACTTCAGGAATCTCTTCGAGGCTTGGCAGGGCCAAAGGGACGCTTCTCGAGGTGAGGAGGTAGACCCAGTATCCCTTTCCAGTAGCCCCAGGGGTATTGGGATTCCTGTCAATGTTCAAAAGGAGTCAGGCATCGTCACCTTTGGAAGCAGTGAACTCTGTGTGCCGCTCGAGGTGAAAAAGGCATGTGATGCATTCTAGTCTTGGCACGTTTTTCTCGGGGAACCTCTGGAGTTGCTTAAAGGAAGTCAAGACAGTGGTCGTGTTTTCTGTGTAACGGGGGATGGCTCTGGAGTCAGGGCAGGGGAATCGGGCCTTACCTCGAGTTGATTTGGTGTACATGGAGCTAATTCGCGATGCTGGTGTGACCTCAGGGTCCCTCTCTACTTGTTACAGTGTTCTTCCGGATTGTCTCGAGATCCATCAAGCATGTCGGGGCTCCTTACTTGTTTCATGGGGTTCATGGGATTGCTCTGCATACAGTGCAAGGGAATCGGGCCTTATTTTGCTTTGAGGGGGAAGTCTCATGGTTTTTCTTGAGTTGCGGCGGGGATCTGGAGTATATTCTCGAGTTATGGCGGGGATGGCCCTTCAACACTCGTTTTTGTCCAGCGACATCAGGACTCCTGTCGAGTTACGAGGGACACCTCAGGAATCTCTTCGAGGCTTGGCAGGGCCAAAGATACACTTTTGAGGTGAGGCGGGAAACCCAGGGTCCCATTCCAGGAGCCACAGGGATATTGTTATTCCTGTCAATGTTCAAGAGTAGTCAGGCATCGTTAGCGTTTGAAGCAGTGAACTCTGTGTGCCGCTCGAGGTGTCAAAGTCATGTAAGGTATTCCGTTGAAAGGAGTCGGGGACCTAGGGCTTTCTCTAGGGACTCCACAGGGGATTCAGACATCCCTTCACCTTGTGAGATGAAAGAGGAGACTGTATTCAAACCACTAAAAGGAAACCCGGCCTCCTTTCGAGTCAGGGCTTCTCGCTGTATATTCCATTTGAGGCAGCAAGCTCATTGTCCCTCCCTCACACCTACTGCTCATAGAAGCCTTCTCTTGAGGGGCTTGTGGAAAGTTGGCATACGTCTTGACTCTAAGCCAGGCAATCAGCTCTCATCTCCAGGCAATTTGGGGTCCACGGAGCATTCCACGAGTTGCTCTGCTGAACTTGGTATTCCTCTAGATTTGGAACGTTGTTCTCGGGGAACTTCTGGAGTTGCCTAAATGAAATCAAGCCACTGGTCGTGTTTGCTGGGGATTGGCGGATGGCTTTGGAGTCAAGGCATCAGAATCGGGCCTCATCTCGTGTTGATTTTGGGTAAATGGAGCTCCCTCACGATGCTGGTGTGACCTCAGGATCCCTCTCTATTTGTGACAGTGTTCTTGCGGATTGTCTCGAGATACATCAAGCAAGTCGAGACTCCATACATGTTTCATGGGGATCACGGGATTGCTCTGCTTGCAGTGCAGGGGAATCGGGGCTCATCTCGCTTTGAGGGGGAAGTCTGAATATTTTTCTCAAGTTGCAACGGGGATATGGGGTATATTCTCCATTTACGGCGGGGATGACCCTTCAAAAATCGTGTTTGTCTAGCGATGTCTGGACTCCTGTCGAGTTACGAGGGACACAATAGGAATCTCTTCTAGGCTTGGCGGGGCCACAGGGACGCTTCTCAAGGTGAGGCTGTAGAACAGGTTCCCTTTCCGGTAGCAACAGGAATATTCGGATTCCTGCCAATGTTCAAGAGGAGTCAGGCATCGTCAGATTTGAAGCAGTGAACTCTGTGTGCTGCTCGAGGTATAAAAGGCATGTGAGGCATTCCCTCGAAAGGAGTCGGTGACCTAGGGCTTTCTCTAGGGACTCCACAGGGGATTCAGGCATCCGTTCACCTTGTGAGATGAAAGAGGTGCCTGTATTCAAGCCACTGCAAGGAAACACGGCCTCCTTTCGATTCAGGGTTTCTCGTTGCATGTTCCACGTTAGGCAGCAACTTCAGGGTCCCTCCTTCACACCTACTGCTCAGAGAAGCCTCCTCTGGAGGGGCTTGTGGAAAGTTGGCATACGTCTTGAGTCTAAGCCAGGCAATCAGCTCTCATCTCCATGCAATTTGCGGTCCACGGAGCATTCCTCGAGTTGCTCTGCTGAACTTGGTATTCCTCTATGCTTGGCAAGTTGTTCTCGGGGAACCTCTGGAGTTGTTTAAAGGAAGTCAAGCCACTGATCATGTTTGATGGGAATAGTGGGATGGCTCTCGAGTCAAGGCAGGGGAATTGGGCCAAATTTCGATTTGATTTGGGGTACATGGAGCTCCTTCTCGATGCTGCTGTGACCTCAGTGTCCCTCTCTACTTTTGACAATGATCTTGCGGATTGTCTCGAGATCCATCAAGCATGTCGGGGCTCCTTACATGTTCATGGGCATCACGGGATTGCTCTGCATGCAGTGCAGGGGAATCGTGCCTCATTTCGCTTTGCGGGGAAGTCTCATGTTTTTTCTGGAGTTGCGGCGGGGACCTGGGGTATATTCTCGAGTTACGGCGGGGATGGCCGTTCAACACTCGTGTTTGTCCAGCGACGTCAGGACTCCTGTCGACTTACGAGGGACACCTCAGGAATCTCTTTGAGGATTGGCAGGGCCACAGGGATACTTCTCGAGGTGAGGAGGGAGACCCAGGGTCCCATTCCGGGAGCCACAGGGATATTGGGATTCCTGTCAATATTCAAGAGCAGTCAGGCATCGTCAGCTTTTGAAGCAGTGAACTCTGCGTGCCGCTAGAGGTGTCAAAGGCATGTGAGGAATTCCGTTGAAAGGAGTCGAGGACCTAGGGCTTTCTCTAGGGACTCCACAGGGGATTCAGACATCCCTTCACCTTGTGAGATGAAAGAGGAGACTGTATTCAAACCACTGCAAGGAAACCCGGCCTCCTTTCCAGTCAGGGCTTCTTGCTGTATATTCCATTTGAGGCAGCAAACCCATTTTCCCTCCCTCACACCTACTGCTGATAGAAGCCTTCTCTTGAGGGGCTTGTGGAAAGTTGGCATACGTCTTGAGTCTAAGCCAGGCAATCAGCTATCATCTCCAGGCAATTTGGGGTCCACGGAGCATTCCACGAGTTGCTCTGCTGAACTTCGTATTCCTCTAGACTTGGAACGTTGTTCTCGGGGAACTTCTGGAGTTGCCTAAATGAAGTCAAGCCACTGGTCGTGTTTGCTGGGGATTGGCGGAAGGCTTTGGAGTCAAGGCATCGGAATCGGGCCTCACCTCGTGTTGATTTGGGGTACATGGAGCTCCTTCACGATGCTGGTGTGACCTCAGGATCTCTCTCTAGTTGTGACAGTGTTCTTGCGGATTGTCTCGAGATACATCAAGCAAGTCGAGGCTCCATACATGTTTCATGGGATCACGGGATTGCTCTGCTTGCAGTGCAGGGGAATCGGGGCTCATCTCGCTTTGAGGGGGAAGTCTGATGGTTTTTCTCGAGTTGCGGCGGGGATATGGGGTATATTCTCGATTTACGGCGGGGATGGCCCTTCAACAATCGTGTTTGTCCAGCGATGTCAGGACTCCTGTCGAGTAACGAGGGACACAATAGGAATCTCTTCTAGGCTTGGCGAGGCCAAAGGGACGCTTCTCGAGGTGAGGCTGGAGACCCAGGGTCCCTTTACAGTAGCCACAGGGATATTCAGATTCCTGCCAATGTTCAAGAGGAGTCAGGCATCGTCAGATTTGAATCAGTGAACTCTGCGTGCTGCTCGAGGTGTCAAAGGCATGTGAGGTATTCCCTCGAAAGGAGTCGGTGACCTAGGGCTTTCTCTAGGGACTCCACAGGGGACTCAGATATGCCTTCACCTTGTGAGATGAAAGAGGAGCCTGTATTCATGCCACTGAAAGGAAACTCGGCCTCCTTTCGAGTCAGGGCTTCTCGGTGTATATTCCACTTGAGGCAGCAAACTCAGTGTTCCTCCCTCACAACTACTGCTGAGAGAAGCCTCCCCTTGAGGGGTTTGTAGAAAGTTGGCATACGTCTTGAGTCTAAGCCAGACAATCAGCTCTCAACTCCAGGCAATTTGCGATCCATGGAGCATTCCTCGAGTTGCGCTGCCGAACTTGGTATTCCTCTAGGCTTGGCACGTTGTTTTCGGGGAACCTCTGGAGTTGCCTAAAGGAAGTCAAGCCACTGGTCATGTTTGCTGGGGATCGTCGTGGGTTGGCTCTGCAGTCAACGCATGGGAATCGAGCCTCATCTCGTGTTGATTTGGGGTGCATGGAACTCCTTCTCTATGCTGGTGTGACCTCAGTGTCCCACTCTAGTTGTGACAGTGTTCTTGAGGATTGACTCGAGATCCATCAAGGAAGTCGAGGCTCCTTACATGTTCCATGGGAATCACGGGATTGCTCTGCATGCAGTGCAGGGGAATCGGGTCTCATCTCGCTGTGAGAGGGAAGTCTCATGGTTTTTCTCTAGTTGCGGCGGGGACCTGTGGTATATTCTCGAGTTACGGAGGGGATGGACCTTCAAAAAAACTCGTGTTTGTCCAGCGACGTCAGGACTGTTGTCGAGTTAAGAGGGACACTTCAGGAATCTCTTCGAGGCTTGGCAGGGCCAAAGGGACGCTTCTCGAGGTGAGGAGGTAGACCCAGTATCCCTTTCCAGTAGCCCCAGGGGTATTGGGATTCCTGTCAATGTTCAAAAGGATCAGGCATCGTCACCTTTGGAAGCAGTGAACTCTGTGTGCCGCTCGAGGTGAAAAAGGCATGTGATGCATTCTAGTCTTGGCACGTTTTTCTCGGGGAACCTCTGGAGTTGCTTAAAGGAAGTCAAGACAGTGGTCGTGTTTTCTGTGTAACGGGGGGGATGGCTCTGGAGTCAGGGCAGGGGAATCGGGCCTTACCTCGAGTTGATTTGGTGTACATGGAGCTAATTCGCGATGCTGGTGTGACCTCAGGGTCCCTCTCTACTTGTTACAGTGTTCTTCCGGATTGTCTCGAGATCCATCAAGCATGTCGGGGCTCCTTACTTGTTTCATGGGGTTCATGGGATTGCTCTGCATACAGTGCAAGGGAATCGGGCCTTATTTTGCTTTGAGGGGGAAGTCTCATGGTTTTTCTTGAGTTGCGGCGGGGATCTGGAGTATATTCTCGAGTTATGGCGGGGATGGCCCTTCAACACTCGTTTTTGTCCAGCGACATCAGGACTCCTGTCGAGTTACGAGGGACACCTCAGGAATCTCTTCGAGGCTTGGCAGGGCCAAAGATACACTTTTTGAGGTGAGGCGGGAAACCCAGGGTCCCATTCCAGGAGCCACAGGGATATTGTTATTCCTGTCAATGTTCAAGAGTAGTCAGGCATCGTTAGCGTTTTGAAGCAGTGAACTCTGTGTGCCGCTCGAGGTGTCAAAGTCATGTAAGGTATTCCGTTGAAAGGAGTCGGGGACCTAGGGCTTTCTCTAGGGACTCCACAGGGGATTCAGACATCCCTTCACCTTGTGAGATGAAAGAGGAGACTGTATTCAAACCACTAAAAGGAAACCCGGCCTCCTTTCGAGTCAGGGCTTCTCGCTGTATATTCCATTTGAGGCAGCAAGCTCATTGTCCCTCCCTCACACCTACTGCTCATAGAAGCCTTCTCTTGAGGGGCTTGTGGAAAGTTGGCATACGTCTTGACTCTAAGCCAGGCAATCAGCTCTCATCTCCAGGCAATTTTGGGGTCCACGGAGCATTCCACGAGTTGCTCTGCTGAACTTGGTATTCCTCTAGATTTGGAACGTTGTTCTCGGGGAACTTCTGGAGTTGCCTAAATGAAATCAAGCCACTGGTCGTGTTTGCTGGGGATTGGCGGATGGCTTTGGAGTCAAGGCATCAGAATCGGGCCTCATCTCGTGTTGATTTTGGGTAAATGGAGCTCCCTCACGATGCTGGTGTGACCTCAGGATCCCTCTCTATTTGTGACAGTGTTCTTGCGGATTGTCTCGAGATACATCAAGCAAGTCGAGACTCCATACATGTTTCATGGGGATCACGGGATTGCTCTGCTTGCAGTGCAGGGGAATCGGGGCTCATCTCGCTTTGAGGGGGAAGTCTGAATATTTTTCTCAAGTTGCAACGGGGATATGGGGTATATTCTCCATTTACGGCGGGGATGACCCTTCAAAAAATCGTGTTTGTCTAGCGATGTCTGGACTCCTGTCGAGTTACGAGGGACACAATAGGAATCTCTTCTAGGCTTGGCGGGGCCACAGGGACGCTTCTCAAGGTGAGGCTGTAGAATCAGGTTCCCTTTCCGGTAGCAACAGGAATATTCGGATTCCTGCCAATGTTCAAGAGGAGTCAGGCATCGTCAGATTTGAAGCAGTGAACTCTGTGTGCTGCTCGAGGTATAAAAGGCATGTGAGGCATTCCCTCGAAAGGAGTCGGTGACCTAGGGCTTTCTCTAGGGACTCCACAGGGGATTCAGGCATCCGTTCACCTTGTGAGATGAAAGAGGTGCCTGTATTCAAGCCACTGCAAGGAAACACGGCCTCCTTTCGATTCAGGGTTTCTCGTTGCATGTTCCACGTTAGGCAGCAACTTCAGGGTCCCTCCTTCACACCTACTGCTCAGAGAAGCCTCCTCTGGAGGGGCTTGTGGAAAGTTGGCATACGTCTTGAGTCTAAGCCAGGCAATCAGCTCTCATCTCCATGCAATTTGCGGTCCACGGAGCATTCCTCCTCGAGTTGCTCTGCTGAACTTGGTATTCCTCTATGCTTGGCAAGTTGTTCTCGGGGAACCTCTGGAGTTGTTTAAAGGAAGTCAAGCCACTGATCATGTTTGATGGGAATAGTGGGATGGCTCTCGAGTCAAGGCAGGGGAATTGGGCCAAATTTCGATTTGATTTGGGGTACATGGAGCTCCTTCTCGATGCTGCTGTGACCTCAGTGTCCCTCTCTACTTTTGACAATGATCTTGCGGATTGTCTCGAGATCCATCAAGCATGTCGGGGCTCCTTACATGTTCATGGGCATCACGGGATTGCTCTGCATGCAGTGCAGGGGAATCGTGCCTCATTTCGCTTTGCGGGGAAGTCTCATGTTTTTTTCTGGAGTTGCGGCGGGGACCTGGGGTATATTCTCGAGTTACGGCGGGGATGGCCGTTCAACTCGTGTTTGTCCAGCGACGTCAGGACTCCTGTCGACTTACGAGGGACACCTCAGGAATCTCTTTGAGATTGGCATTGGCAGGGCCACAGGGATACTTCTCGAGGTGAGGAGGGAGACCCAGGGTCCCATTCCGGGAGCCACAGGGATATTGGGATTCCTGTCAATATTCAAGAGCAGTCAGGCATCGTCAGCTTTTGAAGCAGTGAACTCTGCGTGCCGCTAGAGGTGTCAAAGGCATGTGAGGAATTCCGTTGAAAGGAGTCGAGGACCTAGGGCTTTCTCTAGGGACTCCACAGGGGATTCAGACATCCCTTCACCTTGTGAGATGAAAGAGGAGACTGTATTCAAACCACTGCAAGGAAACCCGGCCTCCTTTCCAGTCAGGGCTTCTTGCTGTATATTCCATTTGAGGCAGCAAACCCATTTTCCCTCCCTCACACCTACTGCTGATAGAAGCCTTCTCTTGAGGGGCTTGTGGAAAGTTGGCATACGTCTTGAGTCTAAGCCAGGCAATCAGCTATCATCTCCAGGCAATTTGGGGTCCACGGAGCATTCCACGAGTTGCTCTGCTGAACTTCGTATTCCTCTAGACTTGGAACGTTGTTCTCGGGGAACTTCTGGAGTTGCCTAAATGAAGTCAAGCCACTGGTCGTGTTTGCTGGGGATTGGCGGAAGGCTTTGGAGTCAAGGCATCGGAATCGGGCCTCACCTCGTGTTGATTTGGGGTACATGGAGCTCCTTCACGATGCTGGTGTGACCTCAGGATCTCTCTCTAGTTGTGACAGTGTTCTTGCGGATTGTCTCGAGATACATCAAGCAAGTCGAGGCTCCATACATGTTTCATGGGATCACGGGATTGCTCTGCTTGCAGTGCAGGGGAATCGGGGCTCATCTCGCTTTGAGGGGGAAGTCTGATGGTTTTTCTCGAGTTGCGGCGGGGATATGGGGTATATTCTCGATTTACGGCGGGGATGGCCCTTCAACAATCGTGTTTGTCCAGCGATGTCAGGACTCCTGTCGAGTAACGAGGGACACAATAGGAATCTCTTCTAGGCTTGGCGAGGCCAAAGGGACGCTTCTCGAGGTGAGGCTGGAGACCCAGGGTCCCTTTACAGTAGCCACAGGGATATTCAGATTCCTGCCAATGTTCAAGAGGAGTCAGGCATCGTCAGATTTGAATCAGTGAACTCTGCGTGCTGCTCGAGGTGTCAAAGGCATGTGAGGTATTCCCTCGAAAGGAGTCGGTGACCTAGGGCTTTCTCTAGGGACTCCACAGGGGACTCAGATATGCCTTCACCTTGTGAGATGAAAGAGGAGCCTGTATTCATGCCACTGAAAGGAAACTCGGCCTCCTTTCGAGTCAGGGCTTCTCGGTGTATATTCCACTTGAGGCAGCAAACTCAGTGTTCCTCCCTCACAACTACTGCTGAGAGAAGCCTCCCCTTGAGGGGTTTGTAGAAAGTTGGCATACGTCTTGAGTCTAAGCCAGACAATCAGCTCTCAACTCCAGGCAATTTGCGATCCATGGAGCATTCCTCGAGTTGCGCTGCCGAACTTGGTATTCCTCTAGGCTTGGCACGTTGTTTTCGGGGAACCTCTGGAGTTGCCTAAAGGAAGTCAAGCCACTGGTCATGTTTGCTGGGGATCGTGGGTTGGCTCTGCAGTCAACGCATGGGAATCGAGCCTCATCTCGTGTTGATTTGGGGTGCATGGAACTCCTTCTCTATGCTGGTGTGACCTCAGTGTCCCACTCTAGTTGTGACAGTGTTCTTGAGGATTGACTCGAGATCCATCAAGGAAGTCGAGGCTCCTTACATGTTCCATGGGAATCACGGGATTGCTCTGCATGCAGTGCAGGGGAATCGGGTCTCATCTCGCTGTGAGAGGGAAGTCTCATGGTTTTTCTCTAGTTGCGGCGGGGACCTGTGGTATATTCTCGAGTTACGGAGGGGATGGACCTTCAAAACTCGTGTTTGTCCAGCGACGTCAGGACTGTTGTCGAGTTAAGAGGGACACTTCAGGAATCTCTTCGAGGCTTGGCAGGGCCAAAGGGACGCTTCTCGAGGTGAGGAGGTAGACCCAGTATCCCTTTCCAGTAGCCCCAGGGGTATTGGGATTCCTGTCAATGTTCAAAAAAGGAGTCAGGCATCGTCACCTTTGGAAGCAGTGAACTCTGTGTGCCGCTCGAGGTGAAAAAGGCATGTGATGCATTCTAGTCTTGGCACGTTTTTCTCGGGGAACCTCTGGAGTTGCTTAAAGGAAGTCAAGACAGTGGTCGTGTTTTCTGTGTAAGTCTTGGGGGGATGGCTCTGGAGTCAGGGCAGGGGAATCGGGCCTTACCTCGAGTTGATTTGGTGTACATGGAGCTAATTCGCGATGCTGGTGTGACCTCAGGGTCCCTCTCTACTTGTTACAGTGTTCTTCCGGATTGTCTCGAGATCCATCAAGCATGTCGGGGCTCCTTACTTGTTTCATGGGGTTCATGGGATTGCTCTGCATACAGTGCAAGGGAATCGGGCCTTATTTTGCTTTGAGGGGGAAGTCTCATGGTTTTTCTTGAGTTGCGGCGGGGATCTGGAGTATATATTCTCGAGTTATGGCGGGGATGGCCCTTCAACACTCGTTTTTGTCCAGCGACATCAGGACTCCTGTCGAGTTACGAGGGACACCTCAGGAATCTCTTCGAGGCTTGGCAGGGCCAAAGATACACTTTTTGAGGTGAGGCGGGAAACCCAGGGTCCCATTCCAGGAGCCACAGGGATATTGTTATTCCTGTCAATGTTCAAGAGTAGTCAGGCATCGTTAGCGTTTGAAGCAGTGAACTCTGTGTGCCGCTCGAGGTGTCAAAGTCATGTAAGGTATTCCGTTGAAAGGAGTCGGGGACCTAGGGCTTTCTCTAGGGACTCCACAGGGGATTCAGACATCCCTTCACCTTGTGAGATGAAAGAG
This sequence comes from Odocoileus hemionus, assembly GCA_020976825.1. NCBI lineage: Eukaryota > Metazoa > Chordata > Mammalia > Artiodactyla > Cervidae > Odocoileus > Odocoileus hemionus. The sequence goes on from JAJLRB010002276.1 coordinate 14,090, forward strand.
GAGACTGTATTCAAACCACTAAAAGGAAACCCGGCCTCCTTTCGAGTCAGGGCTTCTCGCTGTATATTCCATTTGAGGCAGCAAGCTCATTGTCCCTCCCTCACACCTACTGCTCATAGAAGCCTTCTCTTGAGGGCTTGTGGAAAGTTGGCATACGTCTTGACTCTAAGCCAGGCAATCAGCTCTCATCTCCAGGCAATTTGGGGTCCACGGAGCATTCCACGAGTTGCTCTGCTGAACTTGGTATTCCTCTAGATTTGGAACGTTGTTCTCGGGGAACTTCTGGAGTTGCCTAAATGAAATCAAGCCACTGGTCGTGTTTGCTGGGGATTGGCGGATGGCTTTGGAGTCAAGGCATCAGAATCGGGCCTCATCTCGTGTTGATTTTGGGTAAATGGAGCTCCCTCACGATGCTGGTGTGACCTCAGGATCCCTCTCTATTTGTGACAGTGTTCTTGCGGATTGTCTCGAGATACATCAAGCAAGTCGAGACTCCATACATGTTTCATGGGGATCACGGGATTGCTCTGCTTGCAGTGCAGGGGAATCGGGGCTCATCTCGCTTTGAGGGGGAAGTCTGAATATTTTTCTCAAGTTGCAACGGGGATATGGGGTATATTCTCCATTTCCATTTACGGCGGGGATGACCCTTCAAAAATCGTGTTTGTCTAGCGATGTCTGGACTCCTGTCGAGTTACGAGGGACACAATAGGAATCTCTTCTAGGCTTGGCGGGGCCACAGGGACGCTTCTCAAGGTGAGGCTGTAGAATCAGGTTCCCTTTCCGGTAGCAACAGGAATATTCGGATTCCTGCCAATGTTCAAGAGGAGTCAGGCATCGTCAGATTTGAAGCAGTGAACTCTGTGTGCTGCTCGAGGTATAAAAGGCATGTGAGGCATTCCCTCGAAAGGAGTCGGTGACCTAGGGCTTTCTCTAGGGACTCCACAGGGGATTCAGGCATCCGTTCACCTTGTGAGATGAAAGAGGTGCCTGTATTCAAGCCACTGCAAGGAAACACGGCCTCCTTTCGATTCAGGGTTTCTCGTTGCATGTTCCACGTTAGGCAGCAACTTCAGGGTCCCTCCTTCACACCTACTGCTCAGAGAAGCCTCCTCTGGAGGGGCTTGTGGAAAGTTGGTACGTCTTGAGTCTAAGCCAGGCAATCAGCTCTCATCTCCATGCAATTTGCGGTCCACGGAGCATTCCTCGAGTTGCTCTGCTGAACTTGGTATTCCTCTATGCTTGGCAAGTTGTTCTCGGGGAACCTCTGGAGTTGTTTAAAGGAAGTCAAGCCACTGATCATGTTTGATGGGAATAGTGGGATGGCTCTCGAGTCAAGGCAGGGGAATTGGGCCAAATTTCGATTTGATTTGGGGTACATGGAGCTCCTTCTCGATGCTGCTGTGACCTCAGTGTCCCTCTCTACTTTTGACAATGATCTTGCGGATTGTCTCGAGATCCATCAAGCATGTCGGGGCTCCTTACATGTTCATGGGCATCACGGGATTGCTCTGCATGCAGTGCAGGGGAATCGTGCCTCATTTCGCTTTGCGGGGAAGTCTCATGTTTTTTCTGGAGTTGCGGCGGGGACCTGGGGTATATTCTCGAGTTACGGCGGGGATGGCCGTTCAACACTCGTGTGTTTGTCCAGCGACGTCAGGACTCCTGTCGACTTACGAGGGACACCTCAGGAATCTCTTTGAGGATTGGCAGGGCCACAGGGATACTTCTCGAGGTGAGGAGGGAGACCCAGGGTCCCATTCCGGGAGCCACAGGGATATTGGGATTCCTGTCAATATTCAAGAGCAGTCAGGCATCGTCAGCTTTTGAAGCAGTGAACTCTGCGTGCCGCTAGAGGTGTCAAAGGCATGTGAGGAATTCCGTTGAAAGGAGTCGAGGACCTAGGGCTTTCTCTAGGGACTCCACAGGGGATTCAGACATCCCTTCACCTTGTGAGATGAAAGAGGAGACTGTATTCAAACCACTGCAAGGAAACCCGGCCTCCTTTCCAGTCAGGGCTTCTTGCTGTATATTCCATTTGAGGCAGCAAACCCATTTTCCCTCCCTCACACCTACTGCTGATAGAAGCCTTCTCTTGAGGGGCTTGTGGAAAGTTGGCATACGTCTTGAGTCTAAGCCAGGGCATCATCAGCTATCATCTCCAGGCAATTTGGGGTCCACGGAGCATTCCACGAGTTGCTCTGCTGAACTTCGTATTCCTCTAGACTTGGAACGTTGTTCTCGGGGAACTTCTGGAGTTGCCTAAATGAAGTCAAGCCACTGGTCGTGTTTGCTGGGGATTGGCGGAAGGCTTTGGAGTCAAGGCATCGGAATCGGGCCTCACCTCGTGTTGATTTGGGGTACATGGAGCTCCTTCACGATGCTGGTGTGACCTCAGGATCTCTCTCTAGTTGTGACAGTGTTCTTGCGGATTGTCTCGAGATACATCAAGCAAGTCGAGGCTCCATACATGTTTCATGGGATCACGGGATTGCTCTGCTTGCAGTGCAGGGGAATCGGGGCTCATCTCGCTTTGAGGGGGAAGTCTGATGGTTTTTTCTCGAGTTGCGGCGGGGATATGGGGTATATTCTCGATTTACGGCGGGGATGGCCCTTCAACAATCGTGTTTGTCCAGCGATGTCAGGACTCCTGTCGAGTAACGAGGGACACAATAGGAATCTCTTCTAGGCTTGGCGAGGCCAAAGGGACGCTTCTCGAGGTGAGGCTGGAGACCCAGGGTCCCTTTACAGTAGCCACAGGGATATTCAGATTCCTGCCAATGTTCAAGAGGAGTCAGGCATCGTCAGATTTGAATCAGTGAACTCTGCGTGCTGCTCGAGGTGTCAAAGGCATGTGAGGTATTCCCTCGAAAGGAGTCGGTGACCTAGGGCTTTCTCTAGGGACTCCACAGGGGACTCAGATATGCCTTCACCTTGTGAGATGAAAGAGGAGCCTGTATTCATGCCACTGAAAGGAAACTCGGCCTCCTTTCGAGTCAGGGCTTCTCGGTGTATATTCCACTTGAGGCAGCAAACTCAGTGTTCCTCCCTCACAACTACTGCTGAGAGAAGCCTCCCCTTGAGGGGTTTGTAGAAAGTTGGCATACGTCTTGAGTCTAAGCCAGACAATCAGCTCTCAACTCCAGGCAATTTGCGATCCATGGAGCATTCCTCGAGTTGCGCTGCCGAACTTGGTATTCCTCTAGGCTTGGCACGTTGTTTTCGGGGAACCTCTGGAGTTGCCTAAAGGAAGTCAAGCCACTGGTCATGTTTGCTGGGGATCGTGGGTTGGCTCTGCAGTCAACGCATGGGAATCGAGCCTCATCTCGTGTTGATTTGGGGTGCATGGAACTCCTTCTCTATGCTGGTGTGACCTCAGTGTCCCACTCTAGTTGTGACAGTGTTCTTGAGGATTGACTCGAGATCCATCAAGGAAGTCGAGGCTCCTTACATGTTCCATGGGAATCACGGGATTGCTCTGCATGCAGTGCAGGGGAATCGGGTCTCATCTCGCTGTGAGAGGGAAGTCTCATGGTTTTTCTCTAGTTGCGGCGGGGACCTGTGGTATATTCTCGAGTTACGGAGGGGATGGACCTTCAAAACTCGTGTTTGTCCAGCGACGTCAGGACTGTTGTCGAGTTAAGAGGGACACTTCAGGAATCTCTTCGAGGCTTGGCAGGGCCAAAGGGACGCTTCTCGAGGTGAGGAGGTAGACCCAGTATCCCTTTCCAGTAGCCCCAGGGGTATTGGGATTCCTGTCAATGTTCAAAAGGAGTCAGGCATCGTCACCTTTGGAAGCAGTGAACTCTGTGTGCCGCTCGAGGTGAAAAAGGCATGTGATGCATTCTAGTCTTGGCACGTTTTTCTCGGGGAACCTCTGGAGTTGCTTAAAGGAAGTCAAGACAGTGGTCGTGTTTTCTGTGTAACGGGGGATGGCTCTGGAGTCAGGGCAGGGGAATCGGGCCTTACCTCGAGTTGATTTGGTGTACATGGAGCTAATTCGCGATGCTGGTGTGACCTCAGGGTCCCTCTCTACTTGTTACAGTGTTCTTCCGGATTGTCTCGAGATCCATCAAGCATGTCGGGGCTCCTTACTTGTTTCATGGGGTTCATGGGATTGCTCTGCATACAGTGCAAGGAATCGGGCCTTATTTTGCTTTGAGGGGGAAGTCTCATGGTTTTTCTTGAGTTGCGGCGGGGATCTGGAGTATATTCTCGAGTTATGGCGGGGATGGCCCTTCAACACTCGTTTTTGTCCAGCGACATCAGGACTCCTGTCGAGTTACGAGGGACACCTCAGGAATCTCTTCGAGGCTTGGCAGGGCCAAAGATACACTTTTTGAGGTGAGGCGGGAAACCCAGGGTCCCATTCCAGGAGCCACAGGGATATTGTTATTCCTGTCAATGTTCAAGAGTAGTCAGGCATCGTTAGCGTTTGAAGCAGTGAACTCTGTGTGCCGCTCGAGGTGTCAAAGTCATGTAAGGTATTCCGTTGAAAGGAGTCGGGGACCTAGGGCTTTCTCTAGGGACTCCACAGGGGATTCAGACATCCCTTCACCTTGTGAGATGAAAGAGGAGACTGTATTCAAACCACTAAAAGGAAACCCGGCCTCCTTTCGAGTCAGGGCTTCTCGCTGTATATTCCATTTTGAGGCAGCAAGCTCATTGTCCCTCCCTCACACCTACTGCTCATAGAAGCCTTCTCTTGAGGGGCTTGTGGAAAGTTGGCATACGTCTTGACTCTAAGCCAGGCAATCAGCTCTCATCTCCAGGCAATTTGGGGTCCACGGAGCATTCCACGAGTTGCTCTGCTGAACTTGGTATTCCTCTAGATTTGGAACGTTGTTCTCGGGGAACTTCTGGAGTTGCCTAAATGAAATCAAGCCACTGGTCGTGTTTGCTGGGGATTGGCGGATGGCTTTGGAGTCAAGGCATCAGAATCGGGCCTCATCTCGTGTTGATTTTGGGTAAATGGAGCTCCCTCACGATGCTGGTGTGACCTCAGGATCCCTCTCTATTTGTGACAGTGTTCTTGCGGATTGTCTCGAGATACATCAAGCAAGTCGAGACTCCATACATGTTTCATGGGGATCACGGGATTGCTCTGCTTGCAGTGCAGGGGAATCGGGGCTCATCTCGCTTTGAGGGGGAAGTCTGAATATTTTTCTCAAGTTGCAACGGGGATATGGGGTATATTCTCCATTTACGGCGGGGATGACCCTTCAAAAATCGTGTTTGTCTAGCGATGTCTGGACTCCTGTCGAGTTACGAGGGACACAATAGGAATCTCTTCTAGGCTTGGCGGGGCCACAGGGACGCTTCTCAAGGTGAGGCTGTAGAATCAGGTTCCCTTTCCGGTAGCAACAGGAATATTCGGATTCCTGCCAATGTTCAAGAGGAGTCAGGCATCGTCAGATTTGAAGCAGTGAACTCTGTGTGCTGCTCGAGGTATAAAAGGCATGTGAGGCATTCCCTCGAAAGGAGTCGGTGACCTAGGGCTTTCTCTAGGGACTCCACAGGGGATTCAGGCATCCGTTCACCTTGTGAGATGAAAGAGGTGCCTGTATTCAAGCCACTGCAAGGAAACACGGCCTCCTTTCGATTCAGGGTTTCTCGTTGCATGTTCCACGTTAGGCAGCAACTTCAGGGTCCCTCCTTCACACCTACTGCTCAGAGAAGCCTCCTCTGGAGGGGCTTGTGGAAAGTTGGCATACGTCTTGAGTCTAAGCCAGGCAATCAGCTCTCATCTCCATGCAATTTGCGGTCCACGGAGCATTCCTCGAGTTGCTCTGCTGAACTTGGTATTCCTCTATGCTTGGCAAGTTGTTCTCGGGGAACCTCTGGAGTTGTTTAAAGGAAGTCAAGCCACTGATCATGTTTGATGGGAATAGTGGGATGGCTCTCGAGTCAAGGCAGGGGAATTGGGCCAAATTTCGATTTGATTTGGGGTACATGGAGCTCCTTCTCGATGCTGCTGTGACCTCAGTGTCCCTCTCTACTTTTGACAATGATCTTGCGGATTGTCTCGAGATCCATCAAGCATGTCGGGGCTCCTTACATGTTCATGGGCATCACGGGATTGCTCTGCATGCAGTGCAGGGGAATCGTGCCTCATTTCGCTTTGCGGGGAAGTCTCATGTTTTTTTTTTTCTGGAGTTGCGGCGGGGACCTGGGGTATATTCTCGAGTTACGGCGGGGATGGCCGTTCAACACTCGTGTTTGTCCAGCGACGTCAGGACTCCTGTCGACTTACGAGGGACACCTCAGGAATCTCTTTGAGGATTGGCAGGGCCACAGGGATACTTCTCGAGGTGAGGAGGGAGACCCAGGGTCCCATTCCGGGAGCCACAGGGATATTGGGATTCCTGTCAATATTCAAGAGCAGTCAGGCATCGTCAGCTTTTGAAGCAGTGAACTCTGCGTGCCGCTAGAGGTGTCAAAGGCATGTGAGGAATTCCGTTGAAAGGAGTCGAGGACCTAGGGCTTTCTCTAGGGACTCCACAGGGGATTCAGACATCCCTTCACCTTGTGAGATGAAAGAGGAGACTGTATTCAAACCACTGCAAGGAAACCCGGCCTCCTTTCCAGTCAGGGCTTCTTGCTGTATATTCCATTTGAGGCAGCAAACCCATTTTCCCTCCCTCACACCTACTGCTGATAGAAGCCTTCTCTTGAGGGGCTTGTGGAAAGTTGGCATACGTCTTGAGTCTAAGCCAGGCAATCAGCTATCATCTCCAGGCAATTTGGGGTCCACGGAGCATTCCACGAGTTGCTCTGCTGAACTTCGTATTCCTCTAGACTTGGAACGTTGTTCTCGGGGAACTTCTGGAGTTGCCTAAATGAAGTCAAGCCACTGGTCGTGTTTGCTGGGGATTGGCGGAAGGCTTTGGAGTCAAGGCATCGGAATCGGGCCTCACCTCGTGTTGATTTGGGGTACATGGAGCTCCTTCACGATGCTGGTGTGACCTCAGGATCTCTCTCTAGTTGTGACAGTGTTCTTGCGGATTGTCTCGAGATACATCAAGCAAGTCGAGGCTCCATACATGTTTCATGGGATCACGGGATTGCTCTGCTTGCAGTGCAGGGGAATCGGGGCTCATCTCGCTTTGAGGGGGAAGTCTGATGGTTTTTTCTCGAGTTGCGGCGGGGATATGGGGTATATTCTCGATTTACGGCGGGGATGGCCCTTCAACAATCGTGTTTGTCCAGCGATGTCAGGACTCCTGTCGAGTAACGAGGGACACAATAGGAATCTCTTCTAGGCTTGGCGAGGCCAAAGGGACGCTTCTCGAGGTGAGGCTGGAGACCCAGGGTCCCTTTACAGTAGCCACAGGGATATTCAGATTCCTGCCAATGTTCAAGAGGAGTCAGGCATCGTCAGATTTGAATCAGTGAACTCTGCGTGCTGCTCGAGGTGTCAAAGGCATGTGAGGTATTCCCTCGAAAGGAGTCGGTGACCTAGGGCTTTCTCTAGGGACTCCACAGGGGACTCAGATATGCCTTCACCTTGTGAGATGAAAGAGGAGCCTGTATTCATGCCACTGAAAGGAAACTCGGCCTCCTTTCGAGTCAGGGCTTCTCGGTGTATATTCCACTTGAGGCAGCAAACTCAGTGTTCCTCCCTCACAACTACTGCTGAGAGAAGCCTCCCCTTGAGGGGTTTGTAGAAAGTTGGCATACGTCTTGAGTCTAAGCCAGACAATCAGCTCTCAACTCCAGGCAATTTGCGATCCATGGAGCATTCCTCGAGTTGCGCTGCCGAACTTGGTATTCCTCTAGGCTTGGCACGTTGTTTTCGGGGAACCTCTGGAGTTGCCTAAAGGAAGTCAAGCCACTGGTCATGTTTGCTGGGGATCGTGGGTTGGCTCTGCAGTCAACGCATGGGAATCGAGCCTCATCTCGTGTTGATTTGGGGTGCATGGAACTCCTTCTCTATGCTGGTGTGACCTCAGTGTCCCACTCTAGTTGTGACAGTGTTCTTGAGGATTGACTCGAGATCCATCAAGGAAGTCGAGGCTCCTTACATGTTCCATGGGAATCACGGGATTGCTCTGCATGCAGTGCAGGGGAATCGGGTCTCATCTCGCTGTGAGAGGGAAGTCTCATGGTTTTTCTCTAGTTGCGGCGGGGACCTGTGGTATATTCTCGAGTTACGGAGGGGATGGACCTTCAAAACTCGTGTTTGTCCAGCGACGTCAGGACTGTTGTCGAGTTAAGAGGGACACTTCAGGAATCTCTTCGAGGCTTGGCAGGGCCAAAGGGACGCTTCTCGAGGTGAGGAGGTAGACCCAGTATCCCTTTCCAGTAGCCCCAGGGGTATTGGGATTCCTGTCAATGTTCAAAAGGAGTCAGGCATCGTCACCTTTGGAAGCAGTGAACTCTGTGTGCCGCTCGAGGTGAAAAAGGCATGTGATGCATTCTAGTCTTGGCACGTCTTTTTTCTCGGGGAACCTCTGGAGTTGCTTAAAGGAAGTCAAGACAGTGGTCGTGTTTTCTGTGTAACGGGGGATGGCTCTGGAGTCAGGGCAGGGGAATCGGGCCTTACCTCGAGTTGATTTGGTGTACATGGAGCTAATTCGCGATGCTGGTGTGACCTCAGGGTCCCTCTCTACTTGTTACAGTGTTCTTCCGGATTGTCTCGAGATCCATCAAGCATGTCGGGGCTCCTTACTTGTTTCATGGGGTTCATGGGATTGCTCTGCATACAGTGCAAGGGAATCGGGCCTTATTTTGCTTTGAGGGGGAAGTCTCATGGTTTTTCTTGAGTTGCGGCGGGGATCTGGAGTATATTCTCGAGTTATGGCGGGGATGGCCCTTCAACACTCGTTTTTGTCCAGCGACATCAGGACTCCTGTCGAGTTACGAGGGACACCTCAGGAATCTCTTCGAGGCTTGGCAGGGCCAAAGATACACTTTTTGAGGTGAGGCGGGAAACCCAGGGTCCCATTCCAGGAGCCACAGGGATATTGTTATTCCTGTCAATGTTCAAGAGTAGTCAGGCATCGTTAGCGTTTGAAGCAGTGAACTCTGTGTGCCGCTCGAGGTGTCAAAGTCATGTAAGGTATTCCGTTGAAAGGAGTCGGGGACCTAGGGCTTTCTCTAGGGACTCCACAGGGGATTCAGACATCCCTTCACCTTGTGAGATGAAAGAGAGGAGACTGTATTCAAACCACTAAAAGGAAACCCGGCCTCCTTTCGAGTCAGGGCTTCTCGCTGTATATTCCATTTGAGGCAGCAAGCTCATTGTCCCTCCCTCACACCTACTGCTCATAGAAGCCTTCTCTTGAGGGGCTTGTGGAAAGTTGGCATACGTCTTGACTCTAAGCCAGGCAATCAGCTCTCATCTCCAGGCAATTTGGGGTCCACGGAGCATTCCACGAGTTGCTCTGCTGAACTTGGTATTCCTCTAGATTTGGAACGTTGTTCTCGGGGAACTTCTGGAGTTGCCTAAATGAAATCAAGCCACTGGTCGTGTTTGCTGGGGATTGGCGGATGGCTTTGGAGTCAAGGCATCAGAATCGGGCCTCATCTCGTGTTGATTTTGGGTAAATGGAGCTCCCTCACGATGCTGGTGTGACCTCAGGATCCCTCTCTATTTGTGACAGTGTTCTTGCGGATTGTCTCGAGATACATCAAGCAAGTCGAGACTCCATACATGTTTCATGGGGATCACGGGATTGCTCTGCTTGCAGTGCAGGGGAATCGGGGCTCATCTCGCTTTGAGGGGGAAGTCTGAATATTTTTCTCAAGTTGCAACGGGGATATGGGGTATATTCTCCATTTACGGCGGGGATGACCCTTCAAAAATCGTGTTTGTCTAGCGATGTCTGGACTCCTGTCGAGTTACGAGGGACACAATAGGAATCTCTTCTAGGCTTGGCGGGGCCACAGGGACGCTTCTCAAGGTGAGGCTGTAGAATCAGGTTCCCTTTCCGGTAGCAACAGGAATATTCGGATTCCTGCCAATGTTCAAGAGGAGTCAGGCATCGTCAGATTTGAAGCAGTGAACTCTGTGTGCTGCTCGAGGTATAAAAGGCATGTGAGGCATTCCCTCGAAAGGAGTCGGTGACCTAGGGCTTTCTCTAGGGACTCCACAGGGGATTCAGGCATCCGTTCACCTTGTGAGATGAAAGAGGTGCCTGTATTCAAGCCACTGCAAGGAAACACGGCCTCCTTTCGATTCAGGGTTTCTCGTTGCATGTTCCACGTTAGGCAGCAACTTCAGGGTCCCTCCTTCACACCTACTGCTCAGAGAAGCCTCCTCTGGAGGGGCTTGTGGAAAGTTGGCATACGTCTTGAGTCTAAGCCAGGCAATCAGCTCTCATCTCCATGCAATTTGCGGTCCACGGAGCATTCCTCGAGTTGCTCTGCTGAACTTGGTATTCCTCTATGCTTGGCAAGTTGTTCTCGGGGAACCTCTGGAGTTGTTTAAAGGAAGTCAAGCCACTGATCATGTTTGATGGGAATAGTGGGATGGCTCTCGAGTCAAGGCAGGGGAATTGGGCCAAATTTCGATTTGATTTGGGGTACATGGAGCTCCTTCTCGATGCTGCTGTGACCTCAGTGTCCCTCTCTACTTTTGACAATGATCTTGCGGATTGTCTCGAGATCCATCAAGCATGTCGGGGCTCCTTACATGTTCATGGGCATCACGGGATTGCTCTGCATGCAGTGCAGGGGAATCGTGCCTCATTTCGCTTTGCGGGGAAGTCTCATGTTTTTTCTGGAGTTGCGGCGGGGACCTGGGGTATATTCTCGAGTTACGGCGGGGATGGCCGTTCAACACTCGTGTTTGTCCAGCGACGTCAGGACTCCTGTCGACTTACGAGGGACACCTCAGGAATCTCTTTGAGGATTGGCAGGGCCACAGGGATACTTCTCGAGGTGAGGAGGGAGACCCAGGGTCCCATTCCGGGAGCCACAGGGATATTGGGATTCCTGTCAATATTCAAGAGCAGTCAGGCATCGTCAGCTTTTGAAGCAGTGAACTCTGCGTGCCGCTAGAGGTGTCAAAGGCATGTGAGGAATTCCGTTGAAAGGAGTCGAGGACCTAGGGCTTTCTCTAGGGACTCCACAGGGGATTCAGACATCCCTTCACCTTGTGAGATGAAAGAGGAGACTGTATTCAAACCACTGCAAGGAAAACCGGCCTCCTTTCCAGTCAGGGCTTCTTGCTGTATATTCCATTTGAGGCAGCAAACCCATTTTCCCTCCCTCACACCTACTGCTGATAGAAGCCTTCTCTTGAGGGGCTTGTGGAAAGTTGGCATACGTCTTGAGTCTAAGCCAGGCAATCAGCTATCATCTCCAGGCAATTTGGGGTCCACGGAGCATTCCACGAGTTGCTCTGCTGAACTTCGTATTCCTCTAGACTTGGAACGTTGTTCTCGGGGAACTTCTGGAGTTGCCTAAATGAAGTCAAGCCACTGGTCGTGTTTGCTGGGGATTGGCGGAAGGCTTTGGAGTCAAGGCATCGGAATCGGGCCTCACCTCGTGTTGATTTGGGGTACATGGAGCTCCTTCACGATGCTGGTGTGACCTCAGGATCTCTCTCTAGTTGTGACAGTGTTCTTGCGGATTGTCTCGAGATACATCAAGCAAGTCGAGGCTCCATACATGTTTCATGGGATCACGGGATTGCTCTGCTTGCAGTGCAGGGGAATCGGGGCTCATCTCGCTTTGAGGGGGAAGTCTGATGGTTTTTCTCGAGTTGCGGCGGGGATATGGGGTATATTCTCGATTTACGGCGGGGATGGCCCTTCAACAATCGTGTTTGTCCAGCGATGTCAGGACTCCTGTCGAGTAACGAGGGACACAATAGGAATCTCTTCTAGGCTTGGCGAGGCCAAAGGGACGCTTCTCGAGGTGAGGCTGGAGACCCAGGGTCCCTTTACAGTAGCCACAGGGATATTCAGATTCCTGCCAATGTTCAAGAGGAGTCAGGCATCGTCAGATTTGAATCAGTGAACTCTGCGTGCTGCTCGAGGTGTCAAAGGCATGTGAGGTATTCCCTCGAAAGGAGTCGGTGACCTAGGGCTTTCTCTAGGGACTCCACAGGGGACTCAGATATGCCTTCACCTTGTGAGATGAAAGAGGAGCCTGTATTCATGCCACTGAAAGGAAACTCGGCCTCCTTTCGAGTCAGGGCTTCTCGGTGTATATTCCACTTGAGGCAGCAAACTCAGTGTTCCTCCCTCACAACTACTGCTGAGAGAAGCCTCCCCTTGAGGGGTTTGTAGAAAGTTGGCATACGTCTTGAGTCTAAGCCAGACAATCAGCTCTCAACTCCAGGCAATTTGCGATCCATGGAGCATTCCTCGAGTTGCGCTGCCGAACTTGGTATTCCTCTAGGCTTGGCACGTTGTTTTCGGGGAACCTCTGGAGTTGCCTAAAGGAAGTCAAGCCACTGGTCATGTTTGCTGGGGATCGTGGGTTGGCTCTGCAGTCAACGCATGGGAATCGAGCCTCATCTCGTGTTGATTTGGGGTGCATGGAACTCCTTCTCTATGCTGGTGTGACCTCAGTGTCCCACTCTAGTTGTGACAGTGTTCTTGAGGATTGACTCGAGATCCATCAAGGAAGTCGAGGCTCCTTACATGTTCCATGGGAATCACGGGATTGCTCTGCATGCAGTGCAGGGGAATCGGGTCTCATCTCGCTGTGAGAGGGAAGTCTCATGGTTTTTCTCTAGTTGCGGCGGGGACCTGTGGTATATTCTCGAGTTACGGAGGGGATGGACCTTCAAAACTCGTGTTTGTCCAGCGACGTCAGGACTGTTGTCGAGTTAAGAGGGACACTTCAGGAATCTCTTCGAGGCTTGGCAGGGCCAAAGGGACGCTTCTCGAGGTGAGGAGGTAGACCCAGTATCCCTTTCCAGTAGCCCCAGGGGTATTGGGATTCCTGTCAATGTTCAAAAGGAGTCAGGCATCGTCACCTTTGGAAGCAGTGAACTCTGTGTGCCGCTCGAGGTGAAAAAGGCATGTGATGCATTCTAGTCTTGGCACGTTTTTCTCGGGGAACCTCTGGAGTTGCTTAAAGGAAGTCAAGACAGTGGTCGTGTTTTCTGTGTAACGGGGGATGGCTCTGGAGTCAGGGCAGGGGAATCGGGCCTTACCTCGAGTTGATTTGGTGTACATGGAGCTAAATCGCGATGCTGGTGTGACCTCAGGGTCCCTCTCTACTTGTTACAGTGTTCTTCCGGATTGTCTCGAGATCCATCAAGCATGTCGGGGCTCCTTACTTGTTTCATGGGGTTCATGGGATTGCTCTGCATACAGTGCAAGGGAATCGGGCCTTATTTTGCTTTGAGGGGGAAGTCTCATGGTTTTTCTTGAGTTGCGGCGGGGATCTGGAGTATATTCTCGAGTTATGGCGGGGATGGCCCTTCAACACTCGTTTTTGTCCAGCGACATCAGGACTCCTGTCGAGTTACGAGGGACACCTCAGGAATCTCTTCGAGGCTTGGCAGGGCCAAAGATACACTTTTTGAGGTGAGGCGGGAAACCCAGGGTCCCATTCCAGGAGCCACAGGGATATTGTTATTCCTGTCAATGTTCAAGAGTAGTCAGGCATCGTTAGCGTTTGAAGCAGTGAACTCTGTGTGCCGCTCGAGGTGTCAAAGTCATGTAAGGTATTCCGTTGAAAGGAGTCGGGGACCTAGGGCTTTCTCTAGGGACTCCACAGGGGATTCAGACATCCCTTCACCTTGTGAGATGAAAGAGGAGACTGTATTCAAACCACTAAAAGGAAACCCGGCCTCCTTTCGAGTCAGGGCTTCTCGCTGTATATTCCATTTGAGGCAGCAAGCTCATTGTCCCTCCCTCACACCTACTGCTCATAGAAGCCTTCTCTTGAGGGGCTTGTGGAAAGTTGGCATACGTCTTGACTCTAAGCCAGGCAATCAGCTCTCATCTCCAGGCAATTTGGGGTCCACGGAGCATTCCACGAGTTGCTCTGCTGAACTTGGTATTCCTCTAGATTTGGAACGTTGTTCTCGGGGAACTTCTGGAGTTGCCTAAATGAAATCAAGCCACTGGTCGTGTTTGCTGGGGATTGGCGGATGGCTTTGGAGTCAAGGCATCAGAATCGGGCCTCATCTCGTGTTGATTTTGGGTAAATGGAGCTCCCTCACGATGCTGGTGTGACTCAGGATCCCTCTCTATTTGTGACAGTGTTCTTGCGGATTGTCTCGAGATACATCAAGCAAGTCGAGACTCCATACATGTTTCATGGGGATCACGGGATTGCTCTGCTTGCAGTGCAGGGGAATCGGGGCTCATCTCGCTTTGAGGGGGAAGTCTGAATATTTTTCTCAAGTTGCAACGGGGATATGGGGTATATTCTCCATTTACGGCGGGGATGACCCTTCAAAAATCGTGTTTGTCTAGCGATGTCTGGACTCCTGTCGAGTTACGAGGGACACAATAGGAATCTCTTCTAGGCTTGGCGGGGCCACAGGGACGCTTCTCAAGGTGAGGCTGTAGAATCAGGTTCCCTTTCCGGTAGCAACAGGAATATTCGGATTCCTGCCAATGTTCAAGAGGAGTCAGGCATCGTCAGATTTGAAGCAGTGAACTCTGTGTGCTGCTCGAGGTATAAAAGGCATGTGAGGCATTCCCTCGAAAGGAGTCGGTGACCTAGGGCTTTCTCTAGGGACTCCACAGGGGATTCAGGCATCCGTTCACCTTGTGAGATGAAAGAGGTGCCTGTATTCAAGCCACTGCAAGGAAACACGGCCTCCTTTCGATTCAGGGTTTCTCGTTGCATGTTCCACGTTAGGCAGCAACTTCAGGGTCCCTCCTTCACACCTACTGCTCAGAGAAGCCTCCTCTGGAGGGGCTTGTGGAAAGTTGGCATACGTCTTGAGTCTAAGCCAGGCAATCAGCTCTCATCTCCATGCAATTTGCGGTCCACGGAGCATTCCTCGAGTTGCTCTGCTGAACTTGGTATTCCTCTATGCTTGGCAAGTTGTTCTCGGGGAACCTCTGGAGTTGTTTAAAGGAAGTCAAGCCACTGATCATGTTTGATGGGAATAGTGGGATGGCTCTCGAGTCAAGGCAGGGGAATTGGGCCAAATTTCGATTTGATTTGGGGTACATGGAGCTCCTTCTCGATGCTGCTGTGACCTCAGTGTCCCTCTCTACTTTTGACAATGATCTTGCGGATTGTCTCGAGATCCATCAAGCATGTCGGGGCTCCTTACATGTTCATGGGCATCACGGGATTGCTCTGCATGCAGTGCAGGGGAATCGTGCCTCATTTCGCTTTGCGGGGAAGTCTCATGTTTTTTCTGGAGTTGCGGCGGGGACCTGGGGTATATTCTCGAGTTACGGCGGGGATGGCCGTTCAACACTCGTGTTTGTCCAGCGACGTCAGGACTCCTGTCGACTTACGAGGGACACCTCAGGAATCTCTTTGAGGATTGGCAGGGCCACAGGGATACTTCTCGAGGTGAGGAGGGAGACCCAGGGTCCCATTCCGGGAGCCACAGGGATATTGGGATTCCTGTCAATATTCAAGAGCAGTCAGGCATCGTCAGCTTTTGAAGCAGTGAACTCTGCGTGCCGCTAGAGGTGTCAAAGGCATGTGAGGAATTCCGTTGAAAGGAGTCGAGGACCTAGGGCTTTCTCTAGGGACTCCACAGGGGATTCAGACATCCCTTCACCTTGTGAGATGAAAGAGGAGACTGTATTCAAACCACTGCAAGGAAACCCGGCCTCCTTTCCAGTCAGGGCTTCTTGCTGTATATTCCATTTGAGGCAGCAAACCCATTTTCCCTCCCTCACACCTACTGCTGATAGAAGCCTTCTCTTGAGGGGCTTGTGGAAAGTTGGCATACGTCTTGAGTCTAAGCCAGGCAATCAGCTATCATCTCCAGGCAATTTGGGGTCCACGGAGCATTCCACGAGTTGCTCTGCTGAACTTCGTATTCCTCTAGACTTGGAACGTTGTTCTCGGGGAACTTCTGGAGTTGCCTAAATGAAGTCAAGCCACTGGTCGTGTTTGCTGGGGATTGGCGGAAGGCTTTGGAGTCAAGGCATCGGAATCGGGCCTCACCTCGTGTTGATTTGGGGTACATGGAGCTCCTTCACGATGCTGGTGTGACCTCAGGATCTCTCTCTAGTTGTGACAGTGTTCTTGCGGATTGTCTCGAGATACATCAAGCAAGTCGAGGCTCCATACATGTTTCATGGGATCACGGGATTGCTCTGCTTGCAGTGCAGGGGAATCGGGGCTCATCTCGCTTTGAGGGGGAAGTCTGATGGTTTTTTTCTCGAGTTGCGGCGGGGATATGGGGTATATTCTCGATTTACGGCGGGGATGGCCCTTCAACAATCGTGTTTGTCCAGCGATGTCAGGACTCCTGTCGAGTAACGAGGGACACAATAGGAATCTCTTCTAGGCTTGGCGAGGCCAAAGGGACGCTTCTCGAGGTGAGGCTGGAGACCCAGGGTCCCTTTACAGTAGCCACAGGGATATTCAGATTCCTGCCAATGTTCAAGAGGAGTCAGGCATCGTCAGATTTGAATCAGTGAACTCTGCGTGCTGCTCGAGGTGTCAAAGGCATGTGAGGTATTCCCTCGAAAGGAGTCGGTGACCTAGGGCTTTCTCTAGGGACTCCACAGGGGACTCAGATATGCCTTCACCTTGTGAGATGAAAGAGGAGCCTGTATTCATGCCACTGAAAGGAAACTCGGCCTCCTTTCGAGTCAGGGCTTCTCGGTGTATATTCCACTTGAGGCAGCAAACTCAGTGTTCCTCCCTCACAACTACTGCTGAGAGAAGCCTCCCCTTGAGGGGTTTGTAGAAAGTTGGCATACGTCTTGAGTCTAAGCCAGACAATCAGCTCTCAACTCCAGGCAATTTGCGATCCATGGAGCATTCCTCGAGTTGCGCTGCGAACTTGGTATTCCTCTAGGCTTGGCACGTTGTTTTCGGGGAACCTCTGGAGTTGCCTAAAGGAAGTCAAGCCACTGGTCATGTTTGCTGGGGATCGTGGGTTGGCTCTGCAGTCAACGCATGGGAATCGAGCCTCATCTCGTGTTGATTTGGGGTGCATGGAACTCCTTCTCTATGCTGGTGTGACCTCAGTGTCCCACTCTAGTTGTGACAGTGTTCTTGAGGATTGACTCGAGATCCATCAAAGGAAGTCGAGGCTCCTTACATGTTCCATGGGAATCACGGGATTGCTCTGCATGCAGTGCAGGGGAATCGGGTCTCATCTCGCTGTGAGAGGGAAGTCTCATGGTTTTTCTCTAGTTGCGGCGGGGACCTGTGGTATATTCTCGAGTTACGGAGGGGATGGACCTTCAAAACTCGTGTTTGTCCAGCGACGTCAGGACTGTTGTCGAGTTAAGAGGGACACTTCAGGAATCTCTTCGAGGCTTGGCAGGGCCAAAGGGACGCTTCTCGAGGTGAGGAGGTAGACCCAGTATCCCTTTCCAGTAGCCCCAGGGGGTATTGGGATTCCTGTCAATGTTCAAAAGGAGTCAGGCATCGTCACCTTTGGAAGCAGTGAACTCTGTGTGCCGCTCGAGGTGAAAAAGGCATGTGATGCATTCTAGTCTTGGCACGGATTTTTCTCGGGGAACCTCTGGAGTTGCTTAAAGGAAGTCAAGACAGTGGTCGTGTTTTCTGTGTAAAGGGGGATGGCTCTGGAGTCAGGGCAGGGGAATCGGGCCTTACCTCGAGTTGATTTGGTGTACATGGAGCTAATTCGCGATGCTGGTGTGACCTCAGGGTCCCTCTCTACTTGTTACAGTGTTCTTCCGGATTGTCTCGAGATCCATCAAGCATGTCGGGGCTCCTTACTTGTTTCATGGGGTTCATGGGATTGCTCTGCATACAGTGCAAGGGAATCGGGCCTTATTTTGCTTTGAGGGGGAAGTCTCATGGTTTTTCTTGAGTTGCGGCGGGGATCTGGAGTATATTCTCGAGTTATGGCGGGGATGGCCCTTCAACACTCGTTTTTGTCCAGCGACATCAGGACTCCTGTCGAGTTACGAGGGACACCTCAGGAATCTCTTCGAGGCTTGGCAGGGCCAAAGATACACTTTTTGAGGTGAGGCGGGAAACCCAGGGTCCCATTCCAGGAGCCACAGGGATATTGTTATTCCTGTCAATGTTCAAGAGTAGTCAGGCATCGTTAGCGTTTGAAGCAGTGAACTCTGTGTGCCGCTCGAGGTGTCAAAGTCATGTAAGGTATTCCGTTGAAAGGAGTCGGGGACCTAGGGCTTTCTCTAGGGACTCCACAGGGGATTCAGACATCCCTTCACCTTGTGAGATGAAAGAGGAGACTGTATTCAAACCACTAAAAGGAAACCCGGCCTCCTTTCGAGTCAGGGCTTCTCGCTGTATATTCCATTTGAGGCAGCAAGCTCATTGTCCCTCCCTCACACCTACTGCTCATAGAAGCCTTCTCTTGAGGGGCTTGTGGAAAGTTGGCATACGTCTTGACTCTAAGCCAGGCAATCAGCTCTCATCTCCAGGCAATTTGGGGTCCACGGAGCATTCCACGAGTTGCTCTGCTGAACTTGGTATTCCTCTAGATTTGGAACGTTGTTCTCGGGGAACTTCTGGAGTTGCCTAAATGAAATCAAGCCACTGGTCGTGTTTGCTGGGGATTGGCGGATGGCTTTGGAGTCAAGGCATCAGAATCGGGCCTCATCTCGTGTTGATTTTGGGTAAATGGAGCTCCCTCACGATGCTGGTGTGACCTCAGGATCCCTCTCTATTTGTGACAGTGTTCTTGCGGATTGTCTCGAGATACATCAAGCAAGTCGAGACTCCATACATGTTTCATGGGGATCACGGGATTGCTCTGCTTGCAGTGCAGGGGAATCGGGGCTCATCTCGCTTTGAGGGGGAAGTCTGAATATTTTTCTCAAGTTGCAACGGGGATATGGGGTATATTCTCCATTTACGGCGGGGATGACCCTTCAAAAATCGTGTTTGTCTAGCGATGTCTGGACTCCTGTCGAGTTACGAGGGACACAATAGGAATCTCTTCTAGGCTTGGCGGGGCCACAGGGACGCTTCTCAAGGTGAGGCTGTAGAATCAGGTTCCCTTTCCGGTAGCAACAGGAATATTCGGATTCCTGCCAATGTTCAAGAGGAGTCAGGCATCGTCAGATTTGAAGCAGTGAACTCTGTGTGCTGCTCGAGGTATAAAAGGCATGTGAGGCATTCCCTCGAAAGGAGTCGGTGACCTAGGGCTTTCTCTAGGGACTCCACAGGGGATTCAGGCATCCGTTCACCTTGTGAGATGAAAGAGGTGCCTGTATTCAAGCCACTGCAAGGAAACACGGCCTCCTTTCGATTCAGGGTTTCTCGTTGCATGTTCCACGTTAGGCAGCAACTTCAGGGTCCCTCCTTCACACCTACTGCTCAGAGAAGCCTCCTCTGGAGGGGCTTGTGGAAAGTTGGCATACGTCTTGAGTCTAAGCCAGGCAATCAGCTCTCATCTCCATGCAATTTGCGGTCCACGGAGCATTCCTCGAGTTGCTCTGCTGAACTTGGTATTCCTCTATGCTTGGCAAGTTGTTCTCGGGGAACCTCTGGAGTTGTTTAAAGGAAGTCAAGCCACTGATCATGTTTGATGGGAATAGTGGGATGGCTCTCGAGTCAAGGCAGGGGAATTGGGGCCCAAATTTCGATTTGATTTGGGGTACATGGAGCTCCTTCTCGATGCTGCTGTGACCTCAGTGTCCCTCTCTACTTTTGACAATGATCTTGCGGATTGTCTCGAGATCCATCAAGCATGTCGGGGCTCCTTACATGTTCATGGG
>JAJLRB010002277.1:0-16965 GCA_020976825.1 Odocoileus hemionus
TCCCTCATACCTATTGCTGAGAGAAGCCTCCTCTTGAGGGGCTTGTGGAAAGGTGGCCTACGTCTTGAGTCTAAGCCAGGGAGTCAGCTCTCATCTCGAGGCAATTTGGGGTACACGGAGCAGTCCTCGAGTTGCTCTGCTGAACTTGGTACTCCTCTAGACTTGGCCCGTTGTTCTCGGGGAACCTCTGGAGTTGCCTAAAGGGAGTCAAGCCTCAGGTCGTGTTTGATGGGGAACGGGGGATGGCTCTGGAGTCAATGCAGGGGAAGCGGGCCTCATCTCGAGTTGATTTGGGGCCCATGGAGCTCCTTCGCGATGCTGGTGTGACCTCAGGGTCCCTCTCTACTTGTGACAGTGTTTTTGCGGACTGTCTCGACATCCATCAAGCAAGTCGAGGCTCCTGACATGTTTCAGGGGGCTCACGGAATTGCTCTGCATGCAGTGCAGGGGAATCGGGCCTCATCTCGCTTGGAGGGGGAAGTCTCATGGGTTTTTCTCGAGTTGCGGCGGGGACCTGGGGGGGGTACATTCTCGACTTACGGCGGGGATGGCCCTTCAACCCTCGTGTTGGTTCAACGAAGTCAGGACTCCTGTCGAGTTACGAGGGACACCTCAGGAGTCTCTTCGAGGCTTGGCAGGGCAAAAGGAACGCTTCTCGAGGTGAGTCGGGAGACCCAGGGTCCCTTTCCAGTAGCCACAGGGATACTGGGATTCCTGTCAATGTTCAAGAGGAGTCAGGCTCCGTCAAATTTTGAAGCAGTGAGCTCTGCGTGCCTCTCGAGGTGTCAGAGGCATGTGAGGCATTCCGTCGAAAGGAGTCGGGGACCTAGGGCTTTCTCTAGGGACTCCACAGGTGGTGCAGACATCCCTTCAGCTTGTGAGAAGAAAGACTAGACTGTATTCAAGCCACTGCAAGGAAAGCCGGCCTCCTTTCGAGTCAGGGCTTCTCGGTGTATATGCCCATTGAGGCAGCAATCTCAGGGTCCCTCCCTCATACCTATTGCTGAGAGAAGCCTCCTCTTGAGGGGCTTGTGGAAAGGTGGCCTACGTCTTGAGTCTAAGCCAGGGAATCAGCTCTCATCTCGAGGCAATTTGGGGTACACGGAGCAGTCCTCGAGTTGCTCTGCTGAACTTGGTACTCCTCTAGACTTGGCCCGTTGTTCTCGGGGAACCTCTGGAGTTGCCTAAAGGGAGTCAAGCCTCAGGTCGTGTTTGATGGGGAACGGGGGATGGCTCTGGAGTCAATGCAGGGGAAGCGGGCCTCATCTCGAGTTGATTTGGGGCCCATGGAGCTCCTTCGCGATGCTGGTGTGACCTCAGGGTCCCTCTCTACTTGTGACAGTGTTTTTGCGGACTGTCTCGACATCCATCAAGCAAGTCGAGGCTCCTGACATGTTTCAGGGGGCTCACGGAATTGCTCTGCATGCAGTGCAGGGGAATCGGGCCTCATCTCGCTTGGAGGGGGAAGTCTCATGGTTTTTCTCGAGTTGCGGCGGGGACCTGGGGTACATTCTCGACTTACGGCGGGGATGGCCCTTCAACCCTCGTGTTGGTTCAACGAAGTCAGGACTCCTGTCGAGTTACGAGGGACACCTCAGGAGTCTCTTCGAGGCTTGGCAGGGCAAAAGGAACGCTTCTCGAGGTGAGTCGGGAGACCCAGGGTCCCTTTCCAGTAGCCACAGGGATACTGGGATTCCTGTCAATGTTCAAGAGGAGTCAGGCTCCGTCAAATTTTGAAGCAGTGAGCTCTGCGTGCCTCTCGAGGTGTCAGAGGCATGTGAGGCATTCCGTCGAAAGGAGTCGGGGACCTAGGGCTTTCTCTAGGGACTCCACAGGTGGTGCAGACATCCCTTCAGCTTGTGAGATGAAAGACTAGACTGTATTCAAGCCACTGCAAGGAAAGCCGGCCTCCTTTCGAGTCAGGGCTTCTCGGTGTATATGCCCATTGAGGCAGCAATCTCAGGGTCCCTCCCTCATACCTATTGCTGAGAGAAGCCTCCTCTTGAGGGGCTTGTGGAAAGGTGGCCTACGTCTTGAGTCTAAGCAGGGAATCAGCTCTCATCTCGAGGCAATTTGGGGTACACGGAGCAGTCCTCGAGTTGCTCTGCTGAACTTGGTACTCCTCTAGACTTGGCCCGTTGTTCTCGGGGAACCTCTGGAGTTGCCTAAAGGGAGTCAAGCCTCAGGTCGTGTTTGATGGGGAACGGGGGATGGCTCTGGAGTCAATGCAGGGGAAGCGGGCCTCATCTCGAGTTGATTTGGGGCCCATGGAGCTCCTTCGCGATGCTGGTGTGACCTCAGGGTCCCTCTCTACTTGTGACAGTGTTTTTGCGGACTGTCTCGACATCCATCAAGCAAGTCGAGGCTCCTGACATGTTTCAGGGGGCTCACGGAATTGCTCTGCATGCAGTGCAGGGGAATCGGGCCTCATCTCGCTTGGAGGGGGAAGTCTCATGGTTTTTCTCGAGTTGCGGCGGGGACCTGGGGTACATTCTCGACTTACGGCGGGGATGGCCCTTCAACCCTCGTGTTGGTTCAACGAAGTCAGGACTCCTGTCGAGTTACGAGGGACACCTCAGGAGTCTCTTCGAGGCTTGGCAGGGCAAAAGGAACGCTTCTCGAGGTGAGTCGGGAGACCCAGGGTCCCTTTCCAGTAGCCACAGGGATACTGGGATTCCTGTCAATGTTCAAGAGGAGTCAGGCTCCGTCAAATTTTGAAGCAGTGAGCTCTGCGTGCCTCTCGAGGTGTCAGAGGCATGTGAGGCATTCCGTCGAAAGGAGTCGGGGACCTAGGGCTTTCTCTAGGGACTCCACAGGTGGTGCAGACATCCCTTCAGCTTGTGAGATGAAAGACTAGACTGTATTCAAGCCACTGCAAGGAAAGCCGGCCTCCTTTCGAGTCAGGGCTTCTCGGTGTATATGCCCATTGAGGCAGCAATCTCAGGGTCCCTCCCTCATACCTATTGCTGAGAGAAGCCTCCTCTTGAGGGGCTTGTGGAAAGGTGGCCTACGTCTTGAGTCTAAGCCAGGGAATCAGCTCTCATCTCGAGGCAATTTGGGGTACACGGAGCAGTCCTCGAGTTGCTCTGCTGAACTTGGTACTCCTCTAGACTTGGCCCGTTGTTCTCGGGGAACCTCTGGAGTTGCCTAAAGGGAGTCAAGCCTCAGGTCGTGTTTGATGGGGAACGGGGGATGGCTCTGGAGTCAATGCAGGGGAAGCGGGCCTCATCTCGAGTTGATTTGGGGCCCATGGAGCTCCTTCGCGATGCTGGTGTGACCTCAGGGTCCCTCTCTACTTGTGACAGTGTTTTTGCGGACTGTCTCGACATCCATCAAGCAAGTCGAGGCTCCTGACATGTTTCAGGGGGCTCACGGAATTGCTCTGCATGCAGTGCAGGGGAATCGGGCCTCATCTCGCTTGGAGGGGGAAGTCTCATGGTTTTTTCTCGAGTTGCGGCGGGGACCTGGGGTACATTCTCGACTTACGGCGGGGATGGCCCTTCAACCCTCGTGTTGGTTCAACGAAGTCAGGACTCCTGTCGAGTTACGAGGGACACCTCAGGAGTCTCTTCGAGGCTTGGCAGGGCAAAAGGAACGCTTCTCGAGGTGAGTCGGGAGACCCAGGGTCCCTTTCCAGTAGCCACAGGGATACTGGGATTCCTGTCAATGTTCAAGAGGAGTCAGGCTCCGTCAAATTTTGAAGCAGTGAGCTCTGCGTGCCTCTCGAGGTGTCAGAGGCATGTGAGGCATTCCGTCGAAAGGAGTCGGGGACCTAGGGCTTTCTCTAGGGACTCCACAGGTGGTGCAGACATCCCTTCAGCTTGTGAGATGAAAGACTAGACTGTATTCAAGCCACTGCAAGGAAAGCCGGCCTCCTTTCGAGTCAGGGCTTCTCGGTGTGATATGCCCATTGAGGCAGCAATCTCAGGGTCCCTCCCTCATACCTATTGCTGAGAGAAGCCTCCTCTTGAGGGGCTTGTGGAAAGGTGGCCTACGTCTTGAGTCTAAGCCAGGGAATCAGCTCTCATCTCGAGGCAATTTGGGGTACACGGAGCAGTCCTCGAGTTGCTCTGCTGAACTTGGTACTCCTCTAGACTTGGCCCGTTGTTCTCGGGGAACCTCTGGAGTTGCCTAAAGGGAGTCAAGCCTCAGGTCGTGTTTGATGGGGAACGGGGGATGGCTCTGGAGTCAATGCAGGGGAAGCGGGCCTCATCTCGAGTTGATTTGGGGCCCATGGAGCTCCTTCGCGATGCTGGTGTGACCTCAGGGTCCCTCTCTACTTGTGACAGTGTTTTTGCGGACTGTCTCGACATCCATCAAGCAAGTCGAGGCTCCTGACATGTTTCAGGGGGCTCACGGAATTGCTCTGCATGCAGTGCAGGGGAATCGGGCCTCATCTCGCTTGGAGGGGGAAGTCTCATGGTTTTTCTCGAGTTGCGGCGGGGACCTGGGGTACATTCTCGACTTACGGCGGGGATGGCCCTTCAACCCTCGTGTTGGTTCAACGAAGTCAGGACTCCTGTCGAGTTACGAGGGACACCTCAGGAGTCTCTTCGAGGCTTGGCAGGGCAAAAGGAACGCTTCTCGAGGTGAGTCGGGAGACCCAGGGTCCCTTTCCAGTAGCCACAGGGATACTGGGATTCCTGTCAATGTTCAAGAGGAGTCAGGCTCCGTCAAATTTTGAAGCAGTGAGCTCTGCGTGCCTCTCGAGGTGTCAGAGGCATGTGAGGCATTCCGTCGAAAGGAGTCGGGGACCTAGGGCTTTCTCTAGGGACTCCACAGGTGGTGCAGACATCCCTTCAGCTTGTGAGATGAAAGACTAGACTGTATTCAAGCCACTGCAAGGAAAGCCGGCCTCCTTTCGAGTCAGGGCTTCTCGGTGTATATGCCCATTGAGGCAGCAATCTCAGGGTCCCTCCCTCATACCTATTGCTGAGAGAAGCCTCCTCTTGAGGGGCTTGTGGAAAGGTGGCCTACGTCTTGAGTCTAAGCCAGGGAATCAGCTCTCATCTCGAGGCAATTTGGGGTACACGGAGCAGTCCTCGAGTTGCTCTGCTGAACTTGGTACTCCTCTAGACTTGGCCTTTTTCATCGAAGTTGCGGCGGGGACCTGGGGTACACTCTCAAGTCACGGGGGGAAACTGGGCCCCTTCAACCCTCGTGTTGGGGTTCGACAGGAAGTCAAGGACTCCGCAGTGATGTTACGAAGGACACCTCAGGAGTTCCTTCTCTGAGGCATGCTGGGCAATAAGCGACGATTCTACGTGGTGAGTCGGGGTAGGACCACAGGTTTCCTTTCCTGTAGTTCACTCCCCCTTGAGGATAACTGGGATTTCTCACTCCCGTCAATGTTCAATCAAAAACGATCACAAGCGCCTCATAAATATTTATGAATAAATCAAGCAAGTGAGCTAATGCAGTTGCCTTTCGAGGTGTTAAGATGCATTTGAGGCATATTCCGTCAGAAAACGTGTAGGGGTAACCATTGGTGGTTTCTCCGTGCTGGACTTCCCACAGGTGGCTGAGACAATCCATATACACCTTGGAAGAGATGAAAGACTAGAATGTATTCAAGACAAAAAGCAAGAAAAAACCAGGCCTCCTTTCGAGCTCTAGGACTTACTTACTTCACAGGCGCTTAAATCTTTATTCCGCACTTTGAAACGGACCAGCACACTCCTCGGGTACCCTTCACCTCATACCTATTGCTGAGAGAAGCCTCCTCTTGAGGGGCTTGTGGAAAGGTGGCCTACGTCTTGAGTCTAAGCCAGGGAATCAGCTCTCATCTCGAGGCAATTTGGGGTACACGGAGCAGTCCTCGAGTTGCTCTGCTGAACTTGGTACTCCTCTAGACTTGGCCCGTTGTTCTCGGGGAACCTCTGGAGTTGCCTAAAGGGAGTCAAGCCTCAGGTCGTGTTTGATGGGGAACGGGGGATGGCTCTGGAGTCAATGCAGGGGAAGCGGGCCTCATCTCGAGTTGATTTGGGGCCCATGGAGCTCCTTCGCGATGCTGGTGTGACCTCAGGGTCCCTCTCTACTTGTGACAGTGTTTTTGCGGACTGTCTCGACATCCATCAAGCAAGTCGAGGCTCCTGACATGTTTCAGGGGGCTCACGGAATTGCTCTGCATGCAGTGCAGGGGAATCGGGCCTCATCTCGCTTGGAGGGGGAAGTCTCATGGTTTTTTCTCGAGTTGCGGCGGGGACCTGGGGTACATTCTCGACTTACGGCGGGGATGGCCCTTCAACCCTCGTGTTGGTTCAACGAAGTCAGGACTCCTGTCGAGTTACGAGGGACACCTCAGGAGTCTCTTCGAGGCTTGGCAGGGCAAAAGGAACGCTTCTCGAGGTGAGTCGGGAGACCCAGGGTCCCTTTCCAGTAGCCACAGGGATACTGGGATTTCTGTCAATGTTCAAGAGGAGTCAGGCTCCGTCAAATTTTGAAGCAGTGAGCTCTGCGTGCCTCTCGAGGTGTCAGAGGCATGTGAGGCATTCCGTCGAAAGGAGTCGGGGACCTAGGGCTTTCTCTAGGGACTCCACAGGTGGTGCAGACATCCCTTCAGCTTGTGAGATGAAAGACTAGACTGTATTCAAGCCACTGCAAGGAAAGCCGGCCTCCTTTCGAGTCAGGGCTTCTCGGTGTATATGCCCATTGAGGCAGCAATCTCAGGGTCCCTCCCTCATACCTATTGCTGAGAGAAGCCTCCTCTTGAGGGGCTTGTGGAAAGGTGGCCTACGTCTTGAGTCTAAGCCAGGGAATCAGCTCTCATCTCGAGGCAATTTGGGGTACACGGAGCAGTCCTCGAGTTGCTCTGCTGAACTTGGTACTCCTCTAGACTTGGCCCGTTGTTCTCGGGGAACCTCTGGAGTTGCCTAAAGGGAGTCAAGCCTCAGGTCGTGTTTGATGGGGAACGGGGGATGGCTCTGGAGTCAATGCAGGGGAAGCGGGCCTCATCTCTCGAGTTGATTTGGGGCCCATGGAGCTCCTTCGCGATGCTGGTGTGACCTCAGGGTCCCTCTCTACTTGTGACAGTGTTTTTGCGGACTGTCTCGACATCCATCAAGCAAGTCGAGGCTCCTGACATGTTTCAGGGGGCTCACGGAATTGCTCTGCATGCAGTGCAGGGGAATCGGGCCTCATCTCGCTTGGAGGGGGAAGTCTCATGGTTTTTCTCGAGTTGCGGCGGGGACCTGGGGTACATTCTCGACTTACGGCGGGGATGGCCCTTCAACCCTCGTGTTGGTTCAACGAAGTCAGGACTCCTGTCGAGTTACGAGGGACACCTCAGGAGTCTCTTCGAGGCTTGGCAGGGCAAAAGGAACGCTTCTCGAGGTGAGTCGGGAGACCCAGGGTCCCTTTCCAGTAGCCACAGGGATACTGGGATTCCTGTCAATGTTCAAGAGGAGTCAGGCTCCGTCAAATTTTGAAGCAGTGAGCTCTGCGTGCCTCTCGAGGTGTCAGAGGCATGTGAGGCATTCCGTCGAAAGGAGTCGGGGACCTAGGGCTTTCTCTAGGGACTCCACAGGTGGTGCAGACATCCCTTCAGCTTGTGAGATGAAAGACTAGACTGTATTCAAGCCACTGCAAGGAAAGCCGGCCTCCTTTCGAGTCAGGGCTTCTCGGTGTATATGCCCATTGAGGCAGCAATCTCAGGGTCCCTCCCTCATACCTATTGCTGAGAGAAGCCTCCTCTTGAGGGGCTTGTGGAAAGGTGGCCTACGTCTTGAGTCTAAGCCAGGGAATCAGCTCTCATCTCGAGGCAATTTGGGGTACACGGAGCAGTCCTCGAGTTGCTCTGCTGAACTTGGTACTCCTCTAGACTTGGCCCGTTGTTCTCGGGGAACCTCTGGAGTTGCCTAAAGGGAGTCAAGCCTCAGGTCGTGTTTGATGGGGAACGGGGGATGGCTCTGGAGTCAATGCAGGGGAAGCGGGCCTCATCTCGAGTTGATTTGGGGCCCATGGAGCTCCTTCGCGATGCTGGTGTGACCTCAGGGTCCCTCTCTACTTGTGACAGTGTTTTTGCGGACTGTCTCGACATCCATCAAGCAAGTCGAGGCTCCTGACATGTTTCAGGGGGCTCACGGAATTGCTCTGCATGCAGTGCAGGGGAATCGGGCCTCATCTCGCTTGGAGGGGGAAGTCTCATGGTTTTTCTCGAGTTGCGGCGGGGACCTGGGGTACATTCTCGACTTACGGCGGGGATGGCCCTTCAACCCTCGTGTTGGTTCAACGAAGTCAGGACTCCTGTCGAGTTACGAGGGACACCTCAGGAGTCTCTTCGAGGCTTGGCAGGGCAAAGGAACGCTTCTCGAGGTGAGTCGGGAGACCCAGGGTCCCTTTCCAGTAGCCACAGGGATACTGGGATTCCTGTCAATGTTCAAGAGGAGTCAGGCTCCGTCAAATTTTGAAGCAGTGAGCTCTGCGTGCCTCTCGAGGTGTCAGAGGCATGTGAGGCATTCCGTCGAAAGGAGTCGGGGACCTAGGGCTTTCTCTAGGGACTCCACAGGTGGTGCAGACATCCCTTCAGCTTGTGAGATGAAAGACTAGACTGTATTCAAGCCACTGCAAGGAAAGCCGGCCTCCTTTCGAGTCAGGGCTTCTCGGTGTATATGCCCATTGAGGCAGCAATCTCAGGGTCCCTCCCTCATACCTATTGCTGAGAGAAGCCTCCTCTTGAGGGGCTTGTGGAAAGGTGGCCTACGTCTTGAGTCTAAGCCAGGGAATCAGCTCTCATCTCGAGGCAATTTGGGGTACACGGAGCAGTCCTCGAGTTGCTCTGCTGAACTTGGTACTCCTCTAGACTTGGCCCGTTGTTCTCGGGGAACCTCTGGAGTTGCCTAAAGGGAGTCAAGCCTCAGGTCGTGTTTGATGGGGAACGGGGGATGGCTCTGGAGTCAATGCAGGGGAAGCGGGCCTCATCTCGAGTTGATTTGGGGCCCATGGAGCTCCTTCGCGATGCTGGTGTGACCTCAGGGTCCCTCTCTACTTGTGACAGTGTTTTTGCGGACTGTCTCGACATCCATCAAGCAAGTCGAGGCTCCTGACATGTTTCAGGGGCTCACGGAATTGCTCTGCATGCAGTGCAGGGGAATCGGGCCTCATCTCGCTTGGAGGGGGAGTCTCATGGTTTTTCTCGAGTTGCGGCGGGGACCTGGGGTACATTCTCGACTTACGGCGGGGATGGCCCTTCAACCCTCGTGTTGGTTCAACGAAGTCAGGACTCCTGTCGAGTTACGAGGGACACCTCAGGAGTCTCTTCGAGGCTTGGCAGGGCAAAAGGAACGCTTCTCGAGGTGAGTCGGGAGACCCAGGGTCCCTTTCCAGTAGCCACAGGGATACTGGGATTCCTGTCAATGTTCAAGAGGAGTCAGGCTCCGTCAAATTTTGAAGCAGTGAGCTCTGCGTGCCTCTCGAGGTGTCAGAGGCATGTGAGGCATTCCGTCGAAAGGAGTCGGGGACCTAGGGCTTTCTCTAGGGACTCCACAGGTGGTGCAGACATCCCTTCAGCTTGTGAGATGAAAGACTAGACTGTATTCAAGCCACTGCAAGGAAAGCCGGCCTCCTTTCGAGTCAGGGCTTCTCGGTGTATATGCCCATTGAGGCAGCAATCTCAGGGTCCCTCCCTCATACCTATTGCTGAGAGAAGCCTCCTCTTGAGGGGCTTGTGGAAAGGTGGCCTACGTCTTGAGTCTAAGCCAGGGAATCAGCTCTCATCTCGAGGCAATTGGGGTACACGGAGCAGTCCTCGAGTTGCTCTGCTGAACTTGGTACTCCTCTAGACTTGGCCCGTTGTTCTCGGGGAACCTCTGGAGTTGCCTAAAGGGAGTCAAGCCTCAGGTCGTGTTTGATGGGGAACGGGGGATGGCTCTGGAGTCAATGCAGGGGAAGCGGGCCTCATCTCGAGTTGATTTGGGGCCCATGGAGCTCCTTCGCGATGCTGGTGTGACCTCAGGGTCCCTCTCTACTTGTGACAGTGTTTTTGCGGACTGTCTCGACATCCATCAAGCAAGTCGAGGCTCCTGACATGTTTCAGGGGGCTCACGGAATTGCTCTGCATGCAGTGCAGGGGAATCGGGCCTCATCTCGCTTGGAGGGGGAAGTCTCATGGTTTTTCTCGAGTTGCGGCGGGGACCTGGGGTACATTCTCGACTTACGGCGGGGATGGCCCTTCAACCCTCGTGTTGGTTCAACGAAGTCAGGACTCCTGTCGAGTTACGAGGGACACCTCAGGAGTCTCTTCGAGGCTTGGCAGGGCAAAAGGAACGCTTCTCGAGGTGAGTCGGGAGACCCAGGGTCCCTTTCCAGTAGCCACAGGGATACTGGGATTCCTGTCAATGTTCAAGAGGAGTCAGGCTCCGTCAAATTTTGAAGCAGTGAGCTCTGCGTGCCTCTCGAGGTGTCAGAGGCATGTGAGGCATTCCGTCGAAAGGAGTCGGGGACCTAGGGCTTTCTCTAGGGACTCCACAGGTGGTGCAGACATCCCTTCAGCTTGTGAGATGAAAGACTAGACTGTATTCAAGCCACTGCAAGGAAAGCCGGCCTCCTTTCGAGTCAGGGCTTCTCGGTGTATATGCCCATTGAGGCAGCAATCTCAGGGTCCCTCCCTCATACCTATTGCTGAGAGAAGCCTCCTCTTGAGGGGCTTGTGGAAAGGTGGCCTACGTCTTGAGTCTAAGCCAGGGAATCAGCTCTCATCTCGAGGCAATTTGGGGTACACGGAGCAGTCCTCGAGTTGCTCTGCTGAACTTGGTACTCCTCTAGACTTGGCCCGTTGTTCTCGGGGAACCTCTGGAGTTGCCTAAAGGGAGTCAAGCCTCAGGTCGTGTTTGATGGGGAAACGGGGGATGGCTCTGGAGTCAATGCAGGGGAAGCGGGCCTCATCTCGAGTTGATTTGGGGCCCATGGAGCTCCTTCGCGATGCTGGTGTGACCTCAGGGTCCCTCTCTACTTGTGACAGTGTTTTTGCGGACTGTCTCGACATCCATCAAGCAAGTCGAGGCTCCTGACATGTTTCAGGGGGCTCACGGAATTGCTCTGCATGCAGTGCAGGGGAATCGGGCCTCATCTCGCTTGGAGGGGGAAGTCTCATGGTTTTTTCTCGAGTTGCGGCGGGGACCTGGGGTACATTCTCGACTTACGGCGGGGATGGCCCTTCAACCCTCGTGTTGGTTCAACGAAGTCAGGACTCCTGTCGAGTTACGAGGGACACCTCAGGAGTCTCTTCGAGGCTTGGCAGGGCAAAAGGAACGCTTCTCGAGGTGAGTCGGGAGACCCAGGGTCCCTTTCCAGTAGCCACAGGGATACTGGGATTCCTGTCAATGTTCAAGAGGAGTCAGGCTCCGTCAAATTTTGAAGCAGTGAGCTCTGCGTGCCTCTCGAGGTGTCAGAGGCATGTGAGGCATTCCGTCGAAAGGAGTCGGGGACCTAGGGCTTTCTCTAGGGACTCCACAGGTGGTGCAGACATCCCTTCAGCTTGTGAGATGAAAGACTAGACTGTATTCAAGCCACTGCAAGGAAAGCCGGCCTCCTTTCGAGTCAGGGCTTCTCGGTGTATATGCCCATTGAGGCAGCAATCTCAGGGTCCCTCCCTCATACCTATTGCTGAGAGAAGCCTCCTCTTGAGGGGCTTGTGGAAAGGTGGCCTACGTCTTGAGTCTAAGCCAGGGAATCAGCTCTCATCTCGAGGCAATTTGGGGTACACGGAGCAGTCCTCGAGTTGCTCTGCTGAACTTGGTACTCCTCTAGACTTGGCCCGTTGTTTCTCGGGGAACCTCTGGAGTTGCCTAAAGGGAGTCAAGCCTCAGGTCGTGTTTGATGGGGAACGGGGGATGGCTCTGGAGTCAATGCAGGGGAAGCGGGCCTCATCTCGAGTTGATTTGGGGCCCATGGAGCTCCTTCG
Source organism: Odocoileus hemionus (assembly GCA_020976825.1). Taxonomy (NCBI): domain Eukaryota; kingdom Metazoa; phylum Chordata; class Mammalia; order Artiodactyla; family Cervidae; genus Odocoileus; species Odocoileus hemionus. Next base: position 11,900 of record JAJLRB010002277.1, read on the forward strand.
CGATGCTGGTGTGACCTCAGGGTCCCTCTCTACTTGTGACAGTGTTTTTGCGGACTGTCTCGACATCCATCAAGCAAGTCGAGGCTCCTGACATGTTTCAGGGGGCTCACGGAATTGCTCTGCATGCAGTGCAGGGGAATCGGGCCTCATCTCGCTTGGAGGGGGAAGTCTCATGGTTTTTCTCGAGTTGCGGCGGGGACCTGGGGTACATTCTCGACTTACGGCGGGGATGGCCCTTCAACCCTCGTGTTGGTTCAACGAAGTCAGGACTCCTGTCGAGTTACGAGGGACACCTCAGGAGTCTCTTCGAGGCTTGGCAGGGCAAAAGGAACGCTTCTCGAGGTGAGTCGGGAGACCCAGGGTCCCTTTCCAGTAGCCACAGGGATACTGGGATTCCTGTCAATGTTCAAGAGGAGTCAGGCTCCGTCAAATTTTGAAGCAGTGAGCTCTGCGTGCCTCTCGAGGTGTCAGAGGCATGTGAGGCATTCCGTCGAAAGGAGTCGGGGACCTAGGGCTTTCTCTAGGGACTCCACAGGTGGTGCAGACATCCCTTCAGCTTGTGAGATGAAAGACTAGACTGTATTCAAGCCACTGCAAGGAAACCCGGCCTCCTTTCGAGTCAGGGCTTCTCGGTGTATATGCCCATTGAGGCAGCAATCTCAGGGTCCCTCCCTCATACCTATTGCTGAGAGAAGCCTCCTCTTGAGGGGCTTGTGGAAAGGTGGCCTACGTCTTGAGTCTAAGCCAGGGAATCAGCTCTCATCTCGAGGCAATTTGGGGTACACGGAGCAGTCCTCTCGAGTTGCTCTGCTGAACTTGGTACTCCTCTAGACTTGGCCCGTTGTTCTCGGGGAACCTCTGGAGTTGCCTAAAGGGAGTCAAGCCTCAGGTCGTGTTTGATGGGGAACGGGGGATGGCTCTGGAGTCAATGCAGGGGAAGCGGGCCTCATCTCGAGTTGATTTGGGGCCCATGGAGCTCCTTCGCGATGCTGGTGTGACCTCAGGGTCCCTCTCTACTTGTGACAGTGTTTTTGCGGACTGTCTCGACATCCATCAAGCAAGTCGAGGCTCCTGACATGTTTCAGGGGGCTCACGGAATTGCTCTGCATGCAGTGCAGGGGAATCGGGCCTCATCTCGCTTGGAGGGGGAAGTCTCATGGTTTTTCTCGAGTTGCGGCGGGGACCTGGGGTACATTCTCGACTTACGGCGGGGATGGCCCTTCAACCCTCGTGTTTGGTTCAACGAAGTCAGGACTCCTGTCGAGTTACGAGGGACACCTCAGGAGTCTCTTCGAGGCTTGGCAGGGCAAAAGGGACGCTTCTCGAGGTGAGTCGGGAGACCCAGGGTCCCTTTCCAGTAGCCACAGGGATACTGGGATTCCTGTCAATGTTCAAGAGGAGTCAGGCTCCGTCAAATTTTGAAGCAGTGAGCTCTGCGTGCCTCTCGAGGTGTCAGAGGCATGTGAGGCATTCCGTCGAAAGGAGTCGGGGACCTAGGGCTTTCTCTAGGGACTCCACAGGTGGTGCAGACATCCCTTCAGCTTGTGAGATGAAAGACTAGACTGTATTCAAGCCACTGCAAGGAAAGCCGGCCTCCTTTCGAGTCAGGGCTTCTCGGTGTATATGCCCATTGAGGCAGCAATCTCAGGGTCCCTCCCTCATACCTATTGCTGAGAGAAGCCTCCTCTTGAGGGGCTTGTGGAAAGGTGGCCTACGTCTTGAGTCTAAGCCAGGGAATCAGCTCTCATCTCGAGGCAATTTGGGGTACACGGAGCAGTCCTCGAGTTGCTCTGCTGAACTTGGTACTCCTCTAGACTTGGCCCGTTGTCTCGGGGAACCTCTGGAGTTGCCTAAAGGGAGTCAAGCCTCAGGTCGTGTTTGATGGGGAACGGGGGATGGCTCTGGAGTCAATGCAGGGGAAGCGGGCCTCATCTCGAGTTGATTTGGGGCCCATGGAGCTCCTTCGCGATGCTGGTGTGACCTCAGGGTCCCTCTCTACTTGTGACAGTGTTTTTGCGGACTGTCTCGACATCCATCAAGCAAGTCGAGGCTCCTGACATGTTTCAGGGGGCTCACGGAATTGCTCTGCATGCAGTGCAGGGGAATCGGGCCTCATCTCGCTTGGAGGGGGAAGTCTCATGGTTTTTCTCGAGTTGCGGCGGGGACCTGGGGTACATTCTCGACTTACGGCGGGGATGGCCCTTCAACCCTCGTGTTGGTTCAACGAAGTCAGGACTCCTGTCGAGTTACGAGGGACACCTCAGGAGTCTCTTCGAGGCTTGGCAGGGCAAAAGGAACGCTTCTCGAGGTGAGTCGGGAGACCCAGGGTCCCTTTCCAGTAGCCACAGGGATACTGGGATTCCTGTCAATGTTCAAGAGGAGTCAGGCTCCGTCAAATTTTGAAGCAGTGAGCTCTGCGTGCCTCTCGAGGTGTCAGAGGCATGTGAGGCATTCCGTCGAAAGGAGTCGGGGACCTAGGGCTTTCTCTAGGGACTCCACAGGTGGTGCAGACATCCCTTCAGCTTGTGAGATGAAAGACTAGACTGTATTCAAGCCACTGCAAGGAAAGCCGGCCTCCTTTCGAGTCAGGGCTTCTCGGTGTATATGCCCATTGAGGCAGCAATCTCAGGGTCCCTCCCTCATACCTATTGCTGAGAGAAGCCTCCTCTTGAGGGGCTTGTGGAAAGGTGGCCTACGTCTTGAGTCTAAGCCAGGGAATCAGCTCTCATCTCGAGGCAATTTGGGGTACACGGAGCAGTCCTCGAGTTGCTCTGCTGAACTTGGTACTCCTCTAGACTTGGCCCGTTGTTCTCGGGGAACCTCTGGAGTTGCCTAAAGGGAGTCAAGCCTCAGGTCGTGTTTGATGGGGAACGGGGGATGGCTCTGGAGTCAATGCAGGGGAAGCGGGCCTCATCTCGAGTTGATTTGGGGCCCATGGAGCTCCTTCGCGATGCTGGTGTGTGACCTCAGGGTCCCTCTCTACTTGTGACAGTGTTTTTGCGGACTGTCTCGACATCCATCAAGCAAGTCGAGGCTCCTGACATGTTTCAGGGGGCTCACGGAATTGCTCTGCATGCAGTGCAGGGGAATCGGGCCTCATCTCGCTTGGAGGGGGAAGTCTCATGGTTTTTCTCGAGTTGCGGCGGGGACCTGGGGTACATTCTCGACTTACGGCGGGGATGGCCCTTCAACCCTCGTGTTTTGTTCAACGAAGTCAGGACTCCTGTCGAGTTACGAGGGACACCTCAGGAGTCTCTTCGAGGCTTGGCAGGGCAAAAGGGACGCTTCTCGAGGTGAGTCGGGAGACCCAGGGTCCCTTTCCAGTAGCCACAGGGATACTGGGATTCCTGTCAATGTTCAAGAGGAGTCAGGCTCCGTCAAATTTTGAAGCAGTGAGCTCTGCGTGCCTCTCGAGGTGTCAGAGGCATGTGAGGCATTCCGTCGAAAGGAGTCGGGGACCTAGGGCTTTCTCTAGGGACTCCACAGGTGGTGCAGACATCCCTTCAGCTTGTGAGATGAAAGACTAGACTGTATTCAAGCCACTGCAAGGAAACCCGGCCTCCTTTCGAGTCAGGGCTTCTCGGTGTATATGCCCATTGAGGCAGCAATCTCAGGGTCCCTCCCTCATACCTATTGCTGAGAGAAGCCTCCTTGAGGGGCTTGTGGAAAGGTGGCCTACGTCTTGAGTCTAAGCCAGGGAATCAGCTCTCATCTCGAGGCAATTTGGGGTACACGGAGCAGTCCTCGAGTTGCTCTGCTGAACTTGGTACTCCTCTAGACTTGGCCCGTTGTTCTCGGGGAACCTCTGGAGTTGCCTAAAGGGAGTCAAGCCTCAGGTCGTGTTTGATGGGGAACGGGGGATGGCTCTGGAGTCAATGCAGGGGAAGCGGGCCTCATCTCGAGTTGATTTGGGGCCCATGGAGCTCCTTCGCGATGCTGGTGTGACCTCAGGGTCCCTCTCTACTTGTGACAGTGTTTTTGCGGACTGTCTCGACATCCATCAAGCAAGTCGAGGCTCCTGACATGTTTCAGGGGGCTCACGGAATTGCTCTGCATGCAGTGCAGGGGAATCGGGCCTCATCTCGCTTGGAGGGGGAAGTCTCATGGTTTTTCTCGAGTTGCGGCGGGGACCTGGGGTACATTCTCGACTTACGGCGGGGATGGCCCTTCAACCCTCGTGTTTGTTCAACGAAGTCAGGACTCCTGTCGAGTTACGAGGGACACCTCAGGAGTCTCTTCGAGGCTTGGCAGGGCAAAAGGACGCTTCTCGAGGTGAGTCGGGAGACCCAGGGTCCCTTTCCAGTAGCCACAGGGATACTGGGATTCCTGTCAATGTTCAAGAGGAGTCAGGCTCCGTCAAATTTTGAAGCAGTGAGCTCTGCGTGCCTCTCGAGGTGTCAGAGGCATGTGAGGCATTCCGTCGAAAGGAGTCGGGGACCTAGGGCTTTCTCTAGGGACTCCACAGGTGGTGCAGACATCCCTTCACCTTGTGAGATGAAAGACTAGACTGTATTCAAGCCACTGCAAGGAAACCCGGCCTCCTTTCGAGTCAGGGCTTCTCGGTGTATATGCCCATTGAGGCAGCAATCTCAGGGTCCCTCCCTCATACCTATTGCTGAGAGAAGCCTCCTCTTGAGGGGCTTGTGGAAAGGTGGCCTACGTCTTGAGTCTAAGCCAGGGAATCAGCTCTCATCTCGAGGCAATTTGGGGTACACGGAGCAGTCCTCGAGTTGCTCTGCTGAACTTGGTACTCCTCTAGACTTGGCCCGTTGTTCTCGGGGAACCTCTGGAGTTGCCTAAAGGGAGTCAAGCCTCAGGTCGTGTTTGATGGGGAACGGGGGATGGCTCTGGAGTCAATGCAGGGGAAGCGGGCCTCATCTCGAGTTGATTTGGGGCCCATGGAGCTCCTTCGCGATGCTGGTGTGACCTCAGGGTCCCTCTCTACTTGTGACAGTGTTTTTGCGGACTGTCTCGACATCCATCAAGCAAGTCGAGGCTCCTGACATGTTTCAGGGCGCTCACGGAATTGCTCTCCATGCAGTGCAAGGGAAGTGGGCCTCATCTCG
>JAJLRB010002278.1:0-17139 GCA_020976825.1 Odocoileus hemionus
AATCTTTATTGACTTCCCTCTTTATCGGGTGATCTTTTGTTTTTAAATCAAATGATGTAAAAAATTCCATATAATAGACAGATCAGGAAAAGTTATATTCTCTGACCTGATGTGACCTGGAGGCTCACACACAGTTTTCCCTTGAGTGCCCCCCAAGTTCCATGGAACCTCTTCATGTGACCTCAGCACTCTGTAGAACCCAGTTTGGGGAACAGCTTGTACACTAGAAGCTTTTTCTTTAAAAGATCATGTGGATCCTTTAGGGTAGCCCTGAACAGCCACTGTGGACATAGAAAGCAGAGAGACTAGAATAGGCCTACTCAGCACTGACCAGGCTACGCCATGGCAGAGGTTGTTATTGTGTGCCATATTGGTCCAGTTATATATCAGGTTCACACAGATGACCGAGTTTTTCTCAGGCATAGAACCATATAAGGAGAAGTTGGCTCCAAGACCGAACGTGGAGACATTGGCATTCCCCAAATCCAGCAACTGTGATTTTCTGCTTCCCCTTCTAGATTCTCTAACAGGTCTTGATGGATGGCTGACTCAGCTTCTCCCCAACAATCTGAATGTGGTTCGTTAGTTTCTGATAATGAGACTAATTGTTACACTAAGACGAGGATAGCTCTAAATATGGTGCTCAGAGATATGTAAGTAGAGTCACAATAAGTAGTAATGATTACGTTGCGCACAGAATTTTTAAACGCTTCAGAAAGAATTCTATCCTAATACACAGCCCGTACTTCTGGATTGTCCATCGGTTTTGAAGACTGTTGTCCTAAAGAAACATTGGCCGGCTAGGAGTCAGACCAGTGTTCACTTCAAGACGTATTCCTTTGAAACATTGCCTAGTAGCAAATGCTCTTATTGACTGCTGGTGGCTCTTTCCTACTTTTCTTACGTCCCAACAATGGAGAATAGAATTGAATGGCTTGATGTCAGATTATTCAAATCAAGCATCACCTTGAGTAATTTAAAGAGAAGTGGATATTGGAAAATATTGGACTTAGGACATTTCAGGATAAAGGATGGTGAAATTTATGGCTTTGTTTTTCCATTGTTCCCTCCTGTGAATACCTGGCTTGGCCTGAGGACTAAATCGGGAGAAGGCGTGAAAAATTACAAGACCCCTGCTAGTACTCCACTAAGTGAGTTGCTGAAGCCTCCAGGATTGGCCAAACTGACAATATTCAACCCGAATATAGTGACACTCTCTAAACTATAACAGTGCATAATAAATTCGCTAGGTGAACCGTATGTGCAGATGTGTGACTAAAGAGCTAGTGAATACACTCAGATTTAATGCAGCGATGGCTGTACTCTTGGAAAAATAAGAATGGGGAGGATTCTGTGGGGTTGATGACCAATAGTAAATGGATGACTGTTGTGTGAGTTCAGATATACTCTCAGGACAAAGTACTAGACTCCTTAAGATGTGTTTATGGCTTGGGTTGTAATTGCTGTGCACTGTGGGGGCAGGAGCGAATGCTGAAGAAAACATACTTGTAAACACTACTGACACTGATATATGTTGCTCTCTCTTTATTGTGGGCTTGTATCTTGTGCTTCAACGACTGGCAGATAAACGTGGCCTGTAGAGCCTGCATAGAAGGCAGATGAGGATTCCGTGGAATGGGTATAGTAGCCCAAGCTAGCGCAATCATAGGATGGATTCATCAGTAGTTGACGTCGTACACGCATGATGCTGAACTGGAGTGTGTGTTGGTAAGCTCGCATCTGAAGTTTTTATGTGTCGTGTACTGTGTTGGGTAAGGCGCTGTAGCGTATAGAAGGCTGTGATAGAATGTTCTTAGGACAGAAACTAGAAAATGACTCTAGACAAGAGACTATTCCAAAAACAGCTATTGTGATATATCTGCACACTGCCTGAATTTTCTTTTTTCCTGTTCACTCACATTTTCTCCGCCATGTTTCACGGTAATCACCCCTTGCACACGTCCTACCCTAAAATCAGCCTACGTCTGACATGTCTTTCTTTATCAGTAATTGAATAGTTTGGACGACAGTGTGCTCCGCATCCGCAGATGATCAGGGAGAAGCCATAGTTCTCCATGTGGATAACGCAGGCAAAGCATCAGTCTATCTACCAAGACTTACAATGGGTGGTGAGCAAATATTTGATTCTCCAGGCAATTGGAGCCGGCAGGTAGCTCGGTATCTATTGGCTCGAGCTAAGAGCATAGAGTGGCGGCTATAATGGTGATCAGTCCAGACTGACCTGTCTCAGGTCATGGACACTTACAGCCTGCTCACAATGGTAAATTGAATATTATATGGAAAGATTCTGAAGATGCCCCCGTGGGAAAACTGTTCTTCTGAAACATGAGGAGCCTCCGAGTGAATCACCCAACACATGCTGCACATTCAAGGAAACTTACAGAAAACCAGGGGAGGAAATTATTATAATTAAATGAAGGATCAGACAATAGTGAGAAGACAAAGGATGGATAGCTAGAAAGTAAGAAGGTAACATTCACGCCTCCCGACACATGAAAGCAGCGCTAAAAATATGACCGTAAAGCTGAGGCAGTGTAGTTGCCTTTCTTCGCCTTTTCAACAGGTAGGTTGGTAAGAGTGTCGCTGGGATCTGCCAGACTCAGTTGTCGGACCCACTGGAGTCAAGTGGACCTGTATCTTAGTGAGGCTTGCCAGCAGGTTCGTATGGGGACAGGTAGCCACGAGAGCCCTCCTATGCAGAGAGAGAGCCATAGATTAGTGCGTCTATGCCACTGAGGAGTGTGGCGCCTCCTGGCTCCACATCCCTTGTGGGGAAAAATGTCACCCGAGCCACCACGACTGTGCTTGGTACTTATGCTTGTGTTTCGTGTGTGCGGTGTTTCACCTCTGAATAGAAAGTGCACATAGAGAAGCATTGATTGAGTGGTCATAGTGCGTTCTGACCGGTACGAGGGATTGAGATAATGCCTGGCAGATTGGGAGAACAGTTATTACAAATCACTAAGCGATCCTCAATGTATGCTGATGTTGCATTCCACATCACGTGTGTATATTGTGAAATAGAGAAGGAAAACATGAGAAGGCATAAGAGCGAAACCCGAGGGATAGATGATTCGTGATTAGTTATTAGATGAGGAAGGCCGGGTTCGTTTATCTCCTAGCAACCTGATATAATGAGGCATATTATTGTATATAGGATACATCTGTATGCAGATAATATAGAGCGTATTATTACCTAAGGTATTCATGCCTAAGGATGCTTGCTATATTGGGTGCTTTTCAAAGTGGATGGTATAGCTTCAGGAATAGCCTGTCTGCTACTGCGTGCTAAGTCGCCGACTTCAGTCGTGTCTGACTCTGTGTACTCGAAGCACCGCATAGACCAGTGCAGCACCATACCAGGCTTATTCGCCCTTAAGTTCCCTGGAGATATTCTCCAGGTCTAAAAGAAACACTGAAGGGAGTCGGTCGGATTGTCCATTTTCTTTCTCCAATGCAGGTAACGTGATGACAAGGCTGAATCTGACTGCTGCTTAGTCGCTCCTGATCTCATTGTCGTGCCCGAGTGCTATCGCATAAATCCCATGGACAGCAGGCCCACCCAAGGCCTCTCTCTATCCATGGGATTATGCCCAGGCTCAAGCTATACTCGGGAGTTGGGTGCCATTGCCTTCTCTCTTGATAGCTATAGGTCCTTCAGGAATTAGAAAAGAAATACGAAAAAAACAGTGTTAAAGTTACGCTAGCGAAATAGGAAGGGAGACTATGACAAGATGGGGAAGTGTCAGCGAGTTGACAATTTCTTCTATGGATAAACCTCCGGCGCTTAACAACTCTGAGCACAAAACTTTCCACGGTAAGTGAGACCCGGTTGCGCCGCTCAATCGGGCACGCTGAGAAGAGGAAGCATCCTTTCTCACAGGGACTATTATTGAAATCTGAGTACTTGTCATGGAAATTACCCTGATGAGCTCGGGTTGCAAATAAATAATGAAGCTCACTTATTAATTCTTTTATTCCAGATATACCTTGTTTGAACCTATCAGACTATTGGCCGAGACCCCTGAGAAGAGCGCAACTAGTGTGAAGACCATTTTAATCAGAGGATGAGGGATTGCATTGGCCGGATGCCTATTGATGAAACGGCTCTGATAAGAGATGAATCGACAGGTAGGAAGAACAGGGACGAGAGTCAATGAATCTTTACTTTAGGATATCAAAGCTTTCCGAAGACACGGGAAGGTAAACAATGTGTAACTGGTAAAAAAAATAATAGAACTGGCGCAAATCTTAGTAAGGAAAAAGACATATTTCTGAAAGAGGATGAGGCTAAGGAGAATGCCATTTGAGTGCCACCATAACATCTGTAATAGAATGCTAAAGCGCAATATTATCTGTTGATTTTGAAGTCTGATGGAATTTGCTCACCACACCATCTACATAAGACAGTGAGACAGCCAGAAGCTATTGCTGTGTTCTTGACTTCTTTCCAGGACCTGCTTCTTTGTCTGATTGTTTTCTCTGGCTTCTGGTGCCTGCTCTGCCTGAAAGGATTCATAGCACATTGGAAGTGTCAGGTAATTAGGCACGAAACTCACATACAGGGTACACTTCAGTCAACAATAGGCTGATTGCATAAATGGAGTGTATTTATACACAGATGGAGTGTTTGCCCGCCTCCCCAGCGCCTCAGTCGCCCACAGAGGGGCAAACATGTTGGAGGTCTCTCGTATACCTGACTCTGAGTTTTCTTCCCATGGTGATAACTATATTGAAAACAGCCTGTTCTGCTTCCTGCTATCTCCTGTCTCTCTTCCTGCCTCTCAGATTTTTGGGGATCACATCCCCCCCCCCCCCTAAGTTTCATCTTCTTGCACTCACATCTCCTGATGCTTCAGCGGGAACCCAAATTACAAAAAAACAAGAAACTGAGTTTTTAACCCCATTAGCACATTGCTCATATATGGAGAAAAGGAGACAAAAGAGAGATTAGAAAGGCTCCTAGTTTAGTACTTTACCTGCAGAGAATTGCGCGGGTAAGAGTGCATGCATCCCCCCTCCTCTTGGGGGAGATGATGCGTGATGAAAGCTACTTGTATGCGAGTCGGATGGGGGCCTCTCTTGGAAAACCTGGCCTGGGGCCCATGGGAAGTTTAAAGCTCAAGGGACGCAGCACAGGACTGGTGTATTACTCCTGGCTGGAGAAGCAAGAGGGAGAGCCAGTGAAGGAACCTGGGCTAAGCGAATGGAACTGCACCAGGCGCCAAGTCTGTGCACTCCCCGAGCCGCCCCCCTGTGTGTACTGTCTACTGGGACCATGACGCCAAGCGCCTGTGAGTAAGAATGAATCAGTCCTCTACAAGGTTGGCCATCAGTATTAGTGGACGAGATGCCTCAATCAACCCTGTTGCCTCAGCCAAGTCCCTAGACAGAGAGCAGAGCTGACCATCAGCTGGCCATGGGTATGGAGTGAAGAGGCCCCACGTAGGAGTAAGCAGAGCCACCTAACCAAGCCTCAAAACCCAGCCCAGACGGCTGATCCACATGAGCTGCCAGCTAGATAATCGGCTGTTATTTTAAGTTACTCATTTGGGGATAGTTTGTTACACAGCAAATGCTTAATGATGCAAAGGAGCAAACACATTTAATATTGATTATGTTGGCTTTTCTCTATCTGGATAAAGATGGCTAGTTTTAACTTTTTTAAAGAGTAAGTTGTGAGATGATATAGCTATTATCTAGTGCCTATGCAAATGTGTTCAATAATTAAGAAAACTAGTGGAAGAATATCCCTGGTGTTGTCCAGTCGTGTTTAGGACTCTGTGCTTCCACTGCAGGGGAACAGGTCCATCCCTGATCCAGGAAAAATCTGTAACATACTCCACATGCCATAAATACTGGCATAGCCAAAAATTAAAAAAAATCAAAAAACAAAAACTAGTGGAAAGCTTCCTCTCTCGAGATAATCAAACTATTTATTTTTACTTTTCATATAATAAAAGATTTTCTCTACAATCTAAAATCATTCAAAAAATTTATTACTACATTGAATGATGAAAGCAACTTTGATATGTTAAGAAAGAGTGATGCACTGTATCGGCCAAAACGGGGTAACAAGAGAGAGAATTGTCTCTAAGAACTTAGAAGTAGGAGTGAGAGAGTCGACAAGCACAAAATCTAACTCCCTCTTGAATCTGCGGCTGTAAAGAAAACTAAAGTGTACCTCCACCTACAATTCCACCAGTTACAGACACTAGGACAACGCTTGAATGTAGAAACACGTTCCATACTTGGTTGGGGAGCTGTGCAGGACAGAGAAGATGGGTTGTGATAAAAATGTGATACTTAAAAAAGACAGTCAACTGGTAAAATACAGTGGAAATCCATGAAAAGTTGGTGGACTAGAGTATGTTGCTAAAAAAAATCATTCATTTTCCTTTGTAGTATCAGGTTAGCAGGTAGTGTTTTTTTATGATAGCTGCATAACCTCCTTACTGCTGTAGTGGGCTGTGGCCTCACTCTTTCCTTTAGTTCCCTTTATTTGGTTTTGTGCTCTTCACTCCTTATATCATAATCATATTGTTAATTTGTCCTTTTTTTCACATACTTTTCTCTTCCCATGTGTACAATACAGTAAAAAAATTTCCTATTCTAACAAGTGTTTGCTTGAATATCTTTGGTCTCTTAGTATATCCTTTTTCAGCGATGAAAAAATTACTTTTATCACCAGCTTTCTTTTTTAAATATTGGAAAGGCAATATAAAGGCGCTATAACAATTTTTCCTCTTAATATCAGCTTTTGATGTGTCTGTAGGTTCCAGTTGTTAGAGTTGTTCTGTTTCATTACTTTCTTAGGCAGTTTTTAATTTCCTTTTTGATCAAAGAATTATCTGAATCAGCTGCTTCATTGTCAAGTCATAAATCTTATGTTACCATTTCATTTTTTCTTTTAAATTTATTGATTCTGAAGAGAATGCAATGTATATAAAACTGTCTACTTATACATTTTTTCTAGTTTTCCCCTCAGTGGCCATAATATATGACCACCTTTAAAATAGTTTCCATGACTGTTTTTAAAAGTTACTTCATTAATGAAGTGACATATTCACTTGCCTTATTAGTTTGTATTTTTTTAGTTACCTTTTTTTTACTAGAGTCTTTCGTTGTGAGAGAAGGTACATAGGTTTTCCACCTTTATATGTTCTAGCATGGTTTGCTTTCTTTTAAAATAAATGTAAGTATTGAGCAGCTAAAGCAGATTGACTCATCACATCTTATAAAACTGCTGCTACTTTCTACAAGTTTTGCTATTATCATTCTATAGTGTCTCTTTTTATCCCGTTTGGTCCTTTTTACCTTTAAAGTACACTTTCCTGATATTAAATAATGCCCACTTTTGGTTGCTTCTCATTTGGTTTCATTTTTCATGATATCTCTTTTTCTCACCTTACCTTTTATCTAATTGTCTTATTTCAGAATTATTTATGAGAAGTTCTCCATATAATATAACATCTGGCTGTGGTTTAATTAAAAAGAAATGTGTTTTTCCTCTGTCTTTTCATGATACATTCCTCTTGCCTTTTACTTATTTACATTTTATTACAAGTGACATATATGCTGGGTGTATTGCCTTCTTGATCTTATGTTATGTTTTACTAGTTAGATTAGAATGTTGTTTCTTCTTTGTAATATACAGGAAGTCTATTCCTCTTTGCTAGATTTGAAAAGACTACTGTATTTGTCCTTGTTCAATGATAATTAATTAGCAATTCTCTTTATCTATACATGATTATATAAACAGTGTCAATAATTCTAAAAAAGGAAGACTTCCCTCTTCCTCCTTTGGGAAATAAAAAACACTGTATTCCCTCTTCTTGCCCTCACTTTGCTCCAAAAAAATGAGATTTTACAATGTCCGATTTTTATTCTCCTCCCCATTCATTTTTTTTTCTTTCCCTGTGAAAGATGTTGAAATCTTTTTGCCTGCCATCTTTGGTAACCATTTCTCATGATGCTTGAGAAGGTAAAGTGAAGTACGTACTAATTTGTTAAATGTTATACGTATTTCTTAAATAGGTTCATATGACTTTGGTGTTATTAATGTCAGATATTACATGTTGTTATATAAACTTCTATTATTATTGAAATATTTATCAACTATAGCTCAATAGCTATATATGACATTTGTAGTTGCTATTTATCATGTAAATATGATACACATGTGGCCACCTATGTACATGCAACATGCATATTATATATAATTACATTGATGACATTGTTTAACTCTTCAGTTTTATGTATTTTTCTCATTTGTTTTGTTGGAAATAGAGATTTTTCAGTGCTTTTCTCAGAAGAGGTTCGTTAAGTGATGTTCTCTCTAAATGCTTTTCCCTTCTATCTAAAACTTATGTTCAAGTGAAAGAGATTAATGATAGTTAGTTTGGGTATAACTAGATCTTTCTACTAGCCTCTTCCATCTAATGTTGGTGATTAAGACAGTCTTTCATAGGACATAACTTTTTTTCACACTTTAAAGATGCTTTTGCTGTACTTGCTCTTTTTTTCCTTAGAGATCAAAATTTTTCCCCATGGTATACCTTGTATGTGTTTTTTGATTAATCCTTGAATCCTAAATTATTTTTGAACTTATAGTCGAGTGGAAAGCCTAGAGATCCCTAACCTTTATGGACGACATGGATAGAACTAGGCAGACCGCATTCACCACCTCTCCCAACTCAGGAAGGAAAATATCAAGCTTACTATGTTTCCTTCTTCCCACTTTGACTTTCTCGGAAATCTAGGCACAAGTGTCTCCCAGATATTGAACTTCAACATTCTCTTACAGGGCTACGGGTTTCTGTATGAACAAGTTTCCCCCCAGAAGTCTGTTATACAGTCCTTGCCTACGTTTCTGATGCCTGTTTCTCCACTTATTTGCTCCAGTTATGCAGACTCAAAATTTGTCACAACTTTACTCTGTCCAGGACCTCAATGGAAGCCACAAGAACCTATCTTCATCTGTTCTGCCCTTTGTCTGGAAGAGATATCAATGGGATTTGAGTTGAGAGCAGTGAGCAATGGGTGCCAATGTTCAGGGGTCCTAATACTTCTTCCTACCTGGTCTGAATGAGTGGGTAAGGTTTTAGCTATTTTTAGGAGCATTTGAGCCTTGTGAGCCTTAGGCCTAACTGTTCTTCACACTTTAATTATGTTTTATGATTTTCCTAGTGTGGTTCTTATTAAAATACAGGTGCTGATTCAGTTAAGATTTAGGGATGGGGACTGCCAATAATTTCTGTAATTTCTAATCACACCTTCTAGTGAGTAGACAGTGTTGGTACTACAACGCCACAACTCTGAGCACCAAGATGTTACGACGTCTTGAAGCAAATGGCTGTTATTTGACCGATCAAGCTAGATGGATGGATTGAAAATGTAAACAAAATAGTTGTTAGCTAGTACAAGCTGACACCAGCAGATATTATTAAATTCTTCAAAGTATGATGTTGGTTAAAATAAAGACTTGTGTCTAGTAGAATTGTGAGATCAGGCTCAGTAGATTCCCTTAATCATTTCCCTTAACATAATTGTCTCATAGGACTACAGCACTTAATTTCCCTCCACATGCTTCTTTTGGGTTTTCTATTCTCTCTTGATTAATGGTATACCTCCTGTTTAATCTCCGTAATAGAGATTTCCTTTGGCTCACATTTAAGAAAAACCAGTTACATTTTATTGGTGAAAATTATATAATGACATTTTGGAAGAACCTTTGGCTGTTTATTTAATTTACTTATTTCAACAAAATATTTTATAAAAAGGCATTCTATTATAATGACAGGGGAGCCCTTGCTTATAATCTACTAGGAATTCCGTAATGTTTGAATTAGATTGCAACAAATAAGCAAGTGCAATGGATCTTTTGTGTTTACTGATTGGATATGACTGGCCAATTCAGTGTCCATGCCCCCTTCTTCTATAGTGTAACACCGGATTCATGGTTAGGGAAGGATCGCCTTCTGTCAAGGTTGGAAGATGTCATGGCTAGGATGGTAAGGCTCTCAGTGTAGCTGCCCTCCTGCATAAAATAATTTGACGTGCTGCTCAGAACGCTTTACCCTCTTGAGCAGTATTATACAATCTTGGGCTATACTCCTGTTATTGCATTGAAGCATCCTTCCAGCCTCAGTTCAGTTCATGTTCAGTCGCTCAGTCGTGTCCACAACTCTTTGTGACCCCATGATCGCAGCACGCCAGGCCTCCCGTGTCCATCACCAGCTCCCGGAGTTTATTCAAACTGCGATGCCCATTGAGTGTCGGTGATGCCATCTCAGTTCATCTCACTCCCTCTGTCGTCCCTTCTCTATCCTGCCCCCAATCACCCTCCCAGCATCAGGCTCTTTTCCAATGAGTCAACTCTTCGCATGATGGTGGCCAAAGTATTGGAGTTTCAGCTTCAGCATCAGTCCTTCCAATGAACACACCAGGACTGATCTCCTTTAGGATGGACTGGTTGGATCTCCCTTGCAGTCCAGGGACTCTCAAGAGTAGAGTGTTTCAAATATATCAATATGATCCTTGGTCCTCAACCTCTGGTATTCCTGATGTAACTAGTCTGTTGGGCATGACCTAAAGAGGTTAGGTTTTTGTAACTAAGCTCCCCACATGTGATTTTAATGAGCGGTTTAGGTTCAGACTACGCCTGTCTCTCAAGGACTTAACCTAATTGTGACCTGCACAGTCAAACCGTGGGGTACCATTAACATCAGTTTTTTGGCTAGCTGGACTCTCTCGTCTCCCCGAAGTGCTTGATTCCTTGACAGCATAGGAAGGAAGTCATCCTCGGTGCACCTAAGAGCCGTAAGCTCAGGGGCCATCCTCCAACATCTGTTCCCGCGCATGCGTGCCATACAGTCCTTTGCAAACCCCCTTGTCTTATAGATAGAAAACCCTTTCGACTTAAGCAGGGAGGAGTGCTATTTTTCTGTTGCTGGATCAGACCTACAAGACACTTAAGCATCTGGACTCCATGGGCGCTACCTCATTGCCTGCAGTAACAGCGCCATCGACTGTCTGCCTATTGGCGGGAAAGGTCTCAGCACCTGGTTTTATATAGGGGCCTTTCTCTCCCTTCTCTTCGACTCTTTTTCCGTCTTCTCCTAAATCCTACGCTTTCCCTCCTCTCTTTGCTGCCACTATCAGGAACACTGAAGACAGAAGGCAGGTGAATCCGACACATAAGCGCCTATTAAAATGTTAGCAGACTTTAAAATTCATCATTTGTTGCCTTCAGGACTTAGTTCCATTAACTCTAGGTCGCACTCACAGAAAATCTTGGTTATTTATTTGCATTTTAAGGAAGAAATATAAGAGAAAAGACATCACATAAATTCAAAGGACAGATGCAGAAAAGCATGTGACCCTAAGCAGAAAAATCGGGAAAACCTTCTATAACTATGCAGACAAGGAGGAGCACAGTCATCTGTTCCTCCAGCTGAAACATTCAAAACTCTCTAGATCGACCAATTCACACTTTGCAATGGACGAGAATAATGTTGGGGTGAATGAAGATGTAGGACTGTTACAAGAGATTGCGCACTGCCACTTACCTGTCCTTGCATATGCACTTGGTAGTTTAAAGCCAGGGTCCCTGGAATGCACTTGTTCTTATTGAAGTGGAATTTTATGACAATAGGGAGGTGACGGAAATAAAAACAGGTCAGGGGAAGGAGCTGAACAACCATGTTGACACAGCTGGAGTTGGGCCTCACCCTGATCTCTTGGGGAGACTCTGGATCTGTGGAATAAAACCATCAGAGATTCCAGGGACATGGGGGCTGGCCTGTTTGAAACTCCAGTGTAATCGTAGAACCAGTTTGCCGATTCTTCAGGCACATTATACAGAAGAGACTCTACAGGTAAATGTCTGGAGCAGCGAGTTCTTTGAGCCAGCACTACACAGTAGCTGGGAGGCGGGGGCAACCTGACTAGACCAGGATGATCTGACAAGCAGCTTTTGCTACCTGGATGAACACAGCAGGTGGCAACCCTGTGCCTCTCTGGTATTAATATTCTGTGCTGTGTGGTATAGTTCACATATGTTGTAGTCTGACTCTTCCGACCCCGTGACAATGTAGGTTGTCAGGTCTCTGCTGTCCATTGGGATTCTCAAGGCAGTGGATCTACTGGAAGGGTTGCCATTCTCCACTTCTTCCCAGGGGATTCTCCTGACCCAGGAATCAAACCCGGGTTCTCCTGTAGATGCTGGCCGATAGACATTACCAGAACTGAATAATATGAGACGTATGCCAATAAATAGTCCCCAAAGTGCATCACAACTTTAACCACTAAACTTATTTTTTGTAGGACCAGGATTATATGCTATTTCTATCTTTTGCATACCTCCAAAACACCGGGCTCCTTCAGGCACTCGGGCATTTTCTTGTTGTTGCTTCCGTTGATACAATTATGTCTGACACTTTTGTAATCCCATGTACCGCAACACGCCAGGCCTCCTTGTTCCTTCAACTCAACCATCAACTACACTGAGTTTGGCTCAAACTCATTGTCCATTGAGTCAATGATTAATGATCCCCCACTCCAACTACTCTCATCCTCTGTCCGTCCCCGTCTCCTACCTGCTCTTTCAATTCTTTCTCCAGCATCAGGGTCTTTTCCAATGTGTACTGGTTATTCACCCTAGGTGGCACAATAGTATTGGGTTGTCATCTTCAGCATTACAGTCCTTCCAATATATAATTCAGGGGTTATGTCCCTTTGGGATTGAATGGTTTGAATCTGCTGGTTGTATAAGGGACTCCTCAAAGAAGTCTTTCTTCAGACCACAGTTTGAAGGAATCAATTCTGCCGAGTACTCAGCAATGTACTGGTTACTGCATGAGAATCATCACCTTTCTCTGAATACTTCGATTTATAAGGGAAAATGACAGGCTCTTTGCAGAGAAATCATACCTTGAGCATCTGAGCACAACCCTACTGAGGCATCAGGGACTAAGCTGACTGATAATTTAGCTGAAGGCGGCCGGGAGTTCTCGTTACTGCCTGTGTGCCCACAGCAAATAATACCCCAAATCTTAAACATACATACACATGACATAGCAAAAGTGATGACCCCCCTTTCTTAATTGCAACCTTCTTCATTGATCACAGTCAGGGGGTCAGAGGAGATGAATTCTGTGTTACTCATTGAACTCTTAAATATTTGCCTGCGGTGGACTTGATTTCTCTACTTGTCATGCAACGAGGAGGCAGCGAATAACATTTTTGTTTACAAAGGAACACGTTTTCGTCATTGCAGCCTTAATACAAAAGCAAGAGAAAGAAATGTAATTGCACCGATAGGTTAACGGACCGCTCTGCTTTTGTCTGGATTCCAGGGTCTCACGGTTCGTCAATATTGGATATGTCTAATGAAAAAAAATGGTGAATTTATTTTCTGGCTTCATCACATTTTGGGAAACAGATATTTTGGTAGTTCACTCCAAGGAAAGCAATTTGCAGAAACCTATTTACGAAGTTGGCTGGAAGCATCAGTAAACGCTGCCATTTCTTCTAATATGCCAACATTCCACTTAAAGCCGCACAAATCTTTCTTTTTATTCATTCCCTCTCAGCAGTCTCATTCTACGGGCTCCGGAACCATGGGCACCCACCGCTCAGAAACATGAGGTTACTATTTTTAATGACCACCAGCCTACACACTCACCATAGAATACATGGGAAAATCTGCGCAGATGGCTGATTTCTCTTTGGGTTCTCTGTGCCCCCGCCCCCAGTCTCTCCAACTGACCCATCTGCCCAAACCCACTGCCCACGTGAAAGATTTTTTTAAGCTATTAGCAGCATACATCCTTGACGCAATTAACTTGGTGGATGCATGCACTTTGCTCTAAAGTAAAACGCATTTTAGAGACTTCGAATTTTCACATTCCCTATATTTTTCGAGTAAGATGAAGGATGCTGGTCCCCTATCAAAGGGTGCCTTAAAGAATTAAAGTCATCTTTGAATCTTTTGTCTTCCTAGTAATCCTTCTTTTATTAACAAAGGGCTAATTACTCGCTGTTTACTCAAAGCTTCTTGGTCTTTTCCTCATGTGAAGTTCAAGCCAGTGCCACTTTGACCCATGAGATTTCCCACACGGTCTTTCTCCTAGGTGGCCTTGAGAACTAACAACCTGGGAAGAAAGGGATGTTACTGGGTTCTCCACACTGCCATGCATTTGCTCTAAGGGTTCAATAACCTGAAAAGCAGTAAACCGAATGCTTTGGTACAGACCACAGTGCTAGGACATAGCAATTATAGTTTATTCCTTAAAGGGACCTACACCAATGGATACCCCAGGAAGCTACAAGCATCACAATATTTTTCAATAGCGTCCTTTGCGAAATCTTCTACAAGATATAGTGTAATTCATGATAAGAGTTGGCCTTCAGCAAACTGAGAAATTAGCCATGCCCAACTGCTAGACCATCCGTAACAAAAGCCTATATTGTTTCACCCAAAGGTCATTACCTGTTTTTGCTTTTGTGGGGTTATAGTCTTTTTGAAAATGTTTTAACATAGGTTTTAGTTAAATGCAAGGGACTTTTCCCAGGTCCTCGGCACTAGCCGTAAAGAAAATTGCCAGAAATGCAAGAGATGTAAGATCCCCTGAAGGAGGGCATAGTAACCCACATCCAGGGATTCTTGCCTGGATAGAATCCCATGGACGAGAGGAGAGAATCCATGGAGAGTGAGAGGGGTATCCCATGTGGAGTGTGGGGCTACAGTCCACAGGTTTTCCGAAGACGTCCAGACGCAGGGACTGAAAAGCAACTTAGAACACATGTATGGCAGTTAGAATGCCAATTTTCCATGGGAAAATACTCCTAAGCAACAAGGGTAAGAACGAGAAGAGTGTAACGTTAGTGTACGTTATATATATCATTTTGCACACATATGTTATCAATACAACATATTATACACATGCACATATATAACATTGAATCTTCTATTGTTTTGCCGACTAAATATTTTGCATCATTGTGTTGGGATCTTCATTTTTTTTTTTCTATTAAAAACATAGATATTAGCAGAACATTTTGTTATCGAAAACACATATTACCTGTCTCCTTTCTGTAAATGACTTGTGTTAGGTTTATGCATTACCTATAATGATCCAGAATGTATTTAACAAATGCGGATAAACTAGTATCCATTTAGCAAGGAGATAATGTGAAAGAAAGGGAGAGGTCTTTGGTCTACACAGGATAATCAGGTTTAATTAACCTATTTGGTTACAGGGGGAGATTTTGTGAGATTTTCTGGGAATTCTATTTTTGGTATTGATCAACAGCATCTTTCCCACTCCCTTGTTATTTCCTCTCCCTTTTATCTGTGAAGTGATGTGGAAGTGAAAGTGCGCCTCAGTGGTGTGTTGATACCACTCTGCCACGCCATGGACTATACATCCATGGCGAAATTCTCCTGGCCAGAAAGACTGGAGTGGGTGCCTTTCCCTTTTCTCCCAGGGGATTCTTCCAAACCAGGGATCGAAGCGCCGGTCTCCCACATGGCAGTGGGATTCTTTCCAGCTGGGGCCATATATGGAAGCCCCAAAAAAATTTTTTTTTTAATTTAAAAAACTTGGGTGGGTATAGCTTATCTAGATCAGCAGGATCTTCCTGACCAGGAATCGAATGGGGTCTCCTGTATTGCAGGCAAGTTTCTTTACCAACTACGCTATCAGGGAAGCTTCTTATCAATTGATGAAGTCTCACATATTCAGTGATTCACCTAGTTAAATGGTCCCTAATGCTTCCAAACAAGGAGTTCGCCATAAAGAAATAAATAACCCTTCAAACTTCAATAAAGACTAGATGTTTTAGCTTAAGATGTAGTTGGTGTCTCTGCTTACATGTTTACCAGAGTCTGCATCTGAGCAGTACTGAACTCTTCCATTTGTTTCTACTTGTCCACTTCCTGTGGTTTATTTTTCATCTTTGCCTGGGAGAACACTGCCTTCCATAGAACCCACAGGAGAGAGGTGTCCTCACATAAGAACTGGCTTTAGTCAAGTGCATGAGCAGGTTGTTTGAGCTGGCAAAGTCAGGCATGCCACACGCAGGGGCCTGGTGATGGGTGTGAGCTTTTGATGACACTTTGAGGAGATTGAGGTACAGAGCTGTCGGCGTGCATTTCATCTATCTCCGGGGGATTAAAGCGGAAGGAGAACTCCGAGTAGGGAACAGCACAACTGGCTCACAAGTGGCGGTTTCCTAAAGCGGCCATGGCATACCGAAAAATGTTTTTTCCTGCCCTGGTTTACACTAAGGAAATAGAGGCGCTTCTTCCACGCGTTTTCCCTCAGAGGCTGGTGGTTACTTGAAGTCTTTATTATGTGACTCAATGTCTGACTGACATATTTGGGGAAGATCATCCTCTTAAACACTGACAATGGCTGGCTACACCTGTTTTCCTGATCCAGTTCAGAAACAATTCCACTGTTTTCACTTGTATAGATTTCTGTGTCAGACTTTGCACCCTTCCTAGAGACTATGCTGAAAGATAAAACACCCCTGGAAACATAAAATAGGATAATTTTAAAGTAATGTATCTATCTTAGTGTTTTTGCTGCTTTTGTTTCTTTTTTAAAATTAATTTGTATTGGAGTGTAACCTCTAGAGTATTGTGTTAATTTCACATAGTCTCTTTCATCTTGCATCTCCATGTCTTCATGGTCAGCTTCTGAAGACTTGGATTTTTTTCTTTGACTGGGCCCCATTTCCCTGTTTCTTCCTATCTTGTTATGTTTTGCTGTGACTTACACATTTGAAAAGAGCAACCACTTTGGCCGATTTTTTATGGACTGACTTTATATAGGCAAAGACCTTCTTCACTAATCAGATCAGCTAGAGATCCTGGGTATCTCCAAAGTTTTTTCTTGGGTTGCATCATTCTTCCACAGGCCTGTGAGTATAATTTTGCAATTAGAGAGCCTTGACTTGCTGCTTTCTGTTTTCTTATTTTACTAACACAATAAACAAAACAGATTAAACAGTTTAAACCATTTTTTCACCTCTGGTCCTCTGCCTTTGGGTACCACCAATCAGTTCTCTGTATCTATGAGCTTCATTGTTTGTTCTTTTGTTTTTGGG